>JACXGM010014372.1:0-22171 GCA_016801145.1 Umbra pygmaea
TAACAATTACTACACAGGTTCAGGTGTAAGAAACACTAACAAATTACTACACAGGTGATTGGTAATGATGTCTGAGACAATGTTGTTCTTTGGGATGATATTTCTGAGACAAGGTTGTGATTGGTGATGATATAACTGAGACTTCACTTTACATATGACATGATTAACATTTTAGAACAAAATAGATTTTTGAATGGGGGGTGGGTCATGTGAGTTGAGTAAACCTTTGATACTGCCTGTGAACAGTATACTTCCTTATCTGTGAATTCATGTGATCTACACCACGTTTTGGGAAAGTAGTGAACAAACGATGTAGTTCAACTGTTGTTTGAATTTTTTCTGTGGAAATTAACTAAATTCAGCAAGTTTTCAAAAATGTTTTATCATTACATTTTGTTTAATATTTAAATTAGGCTACATTACACACGTGTTAACATATGAACCCAAAGTGATTGGTTCCTGCACAATGTAGATCTAATACAGAATCATATATTGTGAAATTTCCTTAGGGGATGTAGTAAAATGTGTCTAACAGTAATTTTAGATCAGCTGTAAAATACTTAGTAGCTTTTTGCAATATTTAACTTGCTCAGCTCAACACTTTTTATTTTAGTTTGACATAAACACGGGCAAGTAACTAGTCATTATAAGAAGTTAAAATGAAGGGTACCTACTCACCAGTAGTGAAGGTGTTTATTTCCAGCCACATTGAAGTATCCCGAGTACTGTTTGAAGTTAGGCTGCTTTCGGAGACCAGGGAGGGACTTAATTTCATCTGATTCCGGTACACCGAGAGTTCCCAAGATCCCCAACAATAGTGAAAACACCAAATAACAAATCTGGGGGTGAAAGGGGTAATACTGTTAATCCGTATTTACTAGAAACAAAACGAAAGAGATACTAATACAATTGGTACAGTAACTTGCTGCAGTCAGAATCATTGATTGAAACATGCTAACTATCATTTTAGTTATATGACTGATTAATAAGTAGAATAATCCAATACTAGCACTTACCATTTTTTTTACAAGTCTGTGTTAGTAATTAAACAGCAAAACTACTGAAGCTACAATTAATTTCTCTATACATAGACCGAAACGGGGAAAGGTTCCATTTGGCAAAAAAAACTATTAGCTGCTAAATGTTTGTTTTGTAGCAGAAGCCAACAGATGTTCTTTAAACATATATTCTATTGGACACAATTCAGGCAAGTCCCTACTGTTTGCATCTGTTTCAGAGACATTTCTCACGTTAAACGTGATGTTTGGCGGAATGAACACACCCCAGTTGTCATGTGATCACTTCTACGTCTGGAGCGCGTGATACGCTTGTCACATGACAACGAATTACAGAACATAGAAATCCATGTTACAGCATAGCACGGTTATTGTGATTGCAGAGATTGAATGATTAATTGATTAAACTATACGACATCACGTTTGTTTTAATTGTGGATCTCTTTTCTATGATCGATATGCACTGTGACCAGTTGTGGAACAAGTATGGGATATAGGGCACACTCTATGGGATATAGGGCACACTAACCGTAAGCCACAATAGTGGATTTTCTTAGAACAAAAACAAACATATTTCTCCTCTAGATAGATGAAATATACAATGTATTGTACTGACAATAGGTTTAAATTTAATAATTTAGCAGGTACTCTTATCTGCTTATATTTATTCTAAGATTTGTTCTTAAAAATATTAATAGTTACAGTGCCTTGCGAAAGCATTCGGCCCCCTTAACATTTCAACCTTTTGCCACATTTCAGGCTTCAAACATAAAGATATAAAACTGTAATTTTTTGTGAAGAAGCAACAACAAGTGGGACACAGTCATGAAGTGGAACGAAATTTATTGGATATTTCAAACTTTTTTTCAAATAAAAAACTGACAAATTGGGCGAGCAAAATCATTCAGCCCCTTTACTTTCAGTGCAGCAAACTCTCTCCAGAAGTTCATTGAGGATCTCTGAATGATCCAATGTTGACCTAAATGACTAATGATGATGAATAGAATCCACCTATGTGTAATCAAGTCTCCGTATAAATGCACCTGCTCTGTGATAGACTCAGAGGTCCGTTGAAAGCACAGAGAGCATCATGAAGAACAAGGAACACACCATGCAGGTCCGAGATACTGTTGTGGAGAAGTTTAAAGCCGGATTTTGATACAGAAAGATTTCCCAAGCTTTAAACATCCCAAAGAGCACTGTGCAAGTGATAATATTGAAATGGAAGGAGTATCAGACCACTGCAAATCTACGAAGACCCGGCCGTCCCTCTAAACTTTCAGCTCATACAAGGAGAAGACTGATCAGAGATGCAGCCAAGAGGCCCATGATCACTCTGGATGAACTGCAGAGATCTACAGCTGAGGTGGGCGAGTCTGTCCATAGGACAACAATCAGTCGTATACTGCACAAATCTGGCCTTTATAGAAGAGTGGCAAGAAGAAATCCATTTCTGAAAGATATCCATAAAAAGTGTTGTTTAAAGTTTGCAACAAGCCACCTGGGAGACACACCAAACATGTGGAAGAAGGTGCTCTGGTCAGATGAAACCAAAATCGAACTTTTTGGCAACAATGCAAAACGTTATGTTTGGCGTAAAAGCAACACAGCTCATCACCCTGAACACATCATGGTTTGGGCCTGCTTCTCTTCAGCAGGGACAGGGAAGATGGCTAAAATTGATGGGAAGATGGATGGAGCCAAATACAGGACCATTCTGGAAGAAAACCTGATGGAGTCTGCAAAAGACCTGAGACTCGGATGGAGATTTGTCTTCCAACAAAACAATGATCCAAAACATAAAGCAAAGTCTACAATGGAATGGTTCACAAATAAACATATCCAGGTGTTAGAATGGCCAAGTCAAAGTCCAGACCTGAATCCAATCGAGAATCTGTGGAAAGAACTGAAAACTGCTGTTCACAATTGCTCTCCATCCAACCTCACTGAGCTCGAGCTGTTCTGCAAAGAGGAATGGGCAAAAATTGCAGTCTTTCAATGTGCAAAACTGATAGAGACATAATTTTGCACGCCCATTTTTTCAGTTGTTTATTTGTTAAAAAAGTTTGAAATATCCAATAGATTTCGTTCTACTTCATGATTGTGTCCCACTTGTTGTTGATTCTTCACAAAAAATTACAGTTTCATATCTTTATGTTTGAAGCCTGAAATGTGGCAAAAGGTTGAAAAGTTCAAGGGGGCCGAATACTTTCGCAGTGCACTGTATGTAACCCTATTATTCATGCATTGTGTTAGGTGGAAGTAACAGAGAAACAGGAGTCCAAATGGTGGTTGAGGCAGAGCAGAACCTTCCTCCTTTAATGGTTTCTCAGACAAGGTCTTGACAACAAAACAGAATATGAACTCCGGTAGCTGCGGTTCGGAGGGTCAAAAAGGCAGCTTATACAGCAAGCCAAAAGGCAAAGGAACACTTAAAATCAGAGCCATATATTGAGAAAGTATGGCCAACTAGGGAATCGAGTGTTCTGAGCTATCTCGTTATGTGATTGGTTCCGAGGTGGTCACGTGTTTTGTGGACACCATGTTGGAGCCCAACATTCAACTAATTCCCATTGACATAGTGCAGGAATAGTGGAAAAATGTAATAACTCATTTAAAAAATGACATAAATCACTGAAAAATGACCAACTGTTGCGCGTTTGGCTGCAATGAAAGCGGCAAAAAAAATTCACAAGTTCCCCCGTGAATCAGAAAGGCGAAAAGTGAGGGAACTGTATGTGAAATTAATGTTTTTTAAGGCTACAATATGGGAAGGGTTTATCGATGTCTGTTAATAATAATAATAGCCTAACAATCTAGTACATTACATTGCAGCACTAGTTACAGTTACAATTTTTGCCATCGAGAAAGTTTAACTTGTCCTCGGCAAAGGATGAACTATAAAAGGTTATGTCAGAACTCGGGAGACTGAAGAGAAAAAGGTAAACACTGCTCAGAGACTTATTAGGCAACGTGCTCACTCACTACAATGAGCATTTTTAGAGGCCCATTTACGATATAGAAGGTAAATATGCACAGGAATATTTCCGTAAGGGCCTTTTACATATTGACAAACGTTGATAATAACATCTATATTCCTGTTTATAGTGAAAATAAGTTATTTATTTCAAGATAGCATATTTGTCCCATAGAGTTACACTGTAAAGTAATCTGATGATGGTCTCCAATACGGCGCCCATGATTTGAGTTGGCCAAACTCTCTATATATATGGCTCTGCTTAAAATGTCACAAGGGTGCCATCTGCTGGCCAATACATAACATTCCCTTATATTTTCAACCTTTTTGATTGATGGTATCTCAGCCATCAGAGATCAACTAAAAGTTCCATAACATGTATACAAAATACAACCACAAACAATGGTACCCGAGAAGGGGGGGGGCTCTGCCATATCTCCCGGCCTCGATCAATCTTCGGTTGGGCTGATTCAAAGTCCATGGCTCTGTGTCTTTAAAACAACATAAGGCTGTGCTTCCCATCCGTTCCCCCAAACTTCTGTCTGGTTTCAACATGGCAAACTTTAATCAGTTAACCCTGTTGCCATAGTTTTTCTTTTGTTGCTTTTTGGCATGTCTTGAGGTAGCATGGGCTGAAACTGGTGGAGACATGTTGAGGGCAGTTATAAGTCTGTGTCGTCGTATCCACATACCCGTGCCAGCGAGGTTTCAGGTTGGGGTCCAAGTTGGCCAGCATATTCATCAGAGTACGATTGAACCTCTCCGTGGTTCCATTTCCTTGAGGGTGGCATGGGCTGGTGCGTGTTTTGGTGATGCCAGCAATCTTGCATTGATCTCTTAACTCTACACTCTCAAAGTTGCACCCCTGATCTACATGGAGCTTTGCTGGGAATCCAAAATGACAAAAGAGGTTCCTCCACAACACCCTGGCCACTATTGTTGCCTTCTGGTCCTTATTTGGGTAGGCCTGGGTAAAACAGGAGAAATGGTCAGTGACCACCAGAACAGACTTTTCCAGTGTCAGGAAATCAATACAAACGAGCTCCATAGGGAATTTGGTATGTATCTTGACAAGAGGAGCTTTAAGGACTGCTGTGAAGGTCTTCCTGAGACAGCAACGCTCTCACTGCTCACACCTTTTTCATCTTGAAACATTGTAGGGCAGTCGAAGCGTTCTCGATTCAGAGTAAATGTCAGTTTGAATCCAAGGTGGCCTGATTCATCATGTAGAGCTGTTTTTATCATTCTCTGTAGCTTCTGGGGCAGGACAAACTGTTCATTAATTCACTCTGCGATATAGGCTACCCTCATTCACCACGAATCTCCTCCACTCTTTTAGTAGGAGTGGGGCTCGCACTCCCCAGGTCTCTCTTTCAGTCGTACCAGGTTTTGAATACCAGGTATTCAATGTTCTGTAATAAAGAACTGGCCCTATGTCAGAATCCTCTTTCTGTCAGCTCTGACCTCCTGTTTGGTTATTGAAGGAAGGGATTCAGTTCTGACACCTGTGTAGGGTTCATGTTGAGGTTTGGGTTCACACGTTTGGTTTGATTCCCCAGCCTGAAACCCCGTGTCACCAACCTACACCTGGCCTTGTTTCACCAGTCCGCTAACAGCTTGTCTCAGCCTTAACCTTTGAGGGCATGACTTTCCAAACGTCCTGTTTAGACATTCTGGGCAGGGCATATTTGTTTCCATTGCATCTCTCTTGATGATCCTGGATATCAAAATCAAACACAGATAGCTGCAAGACCCATCTCTGCCCAGTGGCATCCAGTTTGACAGTGGTCATAACATATTTCAGTGGGTTGTTATCTCCGCGAGTACTGTAAACAAGTGCCCATACAGATGGTCATAAAACTTTCCTGTCACCACCCACTTAAGTGTTAGAAATTCCAGCTTGTGGGCCAGGTAACAAGTTTCAGCTGGGCTCAAACAATTACTGGCATATGCTATCACCCTCTCAGTCCCACTTTGAACCTGTGCCAGGACAGTCCCGAGACCTTCTCCTGTAACACAAAGGGCAATGTGTAGTCAGGGTAGCCCGACAATGGAGCCGACTTGAGCTTCTCTCTAAATGCCTCTGTGCAGTCCTCAGTTCAGAGAAAAGGTGGCTCAGAAACAGGAAGCATCTTCTCACCACTTTTCTTCTTTTTAGGGTCGCCAGAGGTCAGACGATACAGGGGTGCCACTAGCTTAGCATAACCCTCCACAAAGCACCTGTATTATCCTGCAAAGCCCAGGAACTGCAGAACCTCCTTGCAGCTTGTGGGCTGTGGCCAGTCCTTTATCTTGCTCACTTTTGCTGGGTCTGTACAAATTCCCTCTGCAGACACCAGGTGACCCAGGTCTTGGACTTCCTTCCTCATGAGGTGGCACTTAGAAAGGTTCAGTTTCAGACCATGTTCACGCAGCCTGTCAAATACCAAATGAAGCTGTTCCAGATGTTTCTCAAACGTCTTTGAAAAGATAATCAGGTCATCAAGGTAAATCAGGAGATGCGAGTAGTTTAGATCCTCGGAACAACAGGTCATTAACCTCTAGAATATTGATGGGGCATTTTGTAGACCAAACAGCATCCTGTTGGCTTTATAGTGACCCTTTGGGGTGACAAAAGCCGTTTTATTCTTGTCCTGCTCCGCCAGTTCCACTTGCCAGTATCCAGACGTCAAGTCTAGGGTCGAGAAATATTTAGCCTAACCCAGAGCCTCAACAACATCTGCAATTCTTGGGAGTGGAAATGCATCTCTGGTGCTGCAAGAATTGAATCTCCTCTAATCAACACATATTCTTAATGACCCATCATTCTTCGTCACAACCACAATTGGTGAGGTATAAGGACATTTGTTGGGGCGGATAAGTCAGATTCCTCTTGGGAACCAGAGTCAATTAGTGCCAAACAGCTTGTGCCATTTATGTCTAC
Organism: Umbra pygmaea; assembly: GCA_016801145.1. NCBI lineage: Eukaryota > Metazoa > Chordata > Actinopteri > Esociformes > Umbridae > Umbra > Umbra pygmaea. Next base: position 6,917 of record JACXGM010014372.1, read on the forward strand.
CTAACCCTGATTTAGGGGTCAGACCAAAGGGGTGTATAACTCGCTTGAGGCTCCCTTTTCCTGCTTATCCTGTTGGGGACCTTGATGTGTATCTATGGATACCCCAGCCACCACAGACCTTAGGCGTTTAAAGGCTGGCCAGCTGCAACAGCATTTTCATCCAGCACACCAGCGGTAAAAGATCCAGGGGTACAAGCATGCTCACTGTCAGGCAACACAGCTCTACAAACCCTTGCTGCATGCCCAGGCTTGAAACAGTCACAGGGCCCTGTACATTCAACTGGTCAAGGGGTGTGAGGACAAAGCTTGTCGCTGGAGGGGAGTACACAGTGATATAAGAAATTACCAGCAGCTGGAGATGTAGGCTCATTGCTTGGGTGGGGCATGTTGTTTGATGTGGCATCCCATGGCGTCGACCACACAAGGTACTGGGGCTGACATTACAGGGAATCATGGGGACTGTTCACCTCTCCTGTGTTAATTACTGTCTGGCATTGATCATGCATGGCCTCATTGGTGCCAGCCATTGGTCCAGGTAAACGGTATAGTGCCTGTCTTACTGCAGAGGGGAAGTAGACAAGGGACAACAAGGAGTGTTTTCATAATGTTCAAAAAGAGAGAGTTCGCTACACTTTGGTTTGGAAAGAACTAGTCAATGCCGGTGCAACACAGAAGTTTACGTAATTAATTTAGCAGGAAAAGTGCATAGTAGACTAACGTTTCGATGACTAACGTAACAAAACGTTAGTCTACTATGCAACTGTACAAAACTAATTCACATTTCCATTTAACATATTTCCTCAAATTTACAACGGCAAGCCAAAAGGCAGAGCACTTAAACTGAGACAAGGGCGCCATCTGCTGGCCAATATGTAACACTGCCTAATAGTTACATTTCACCTAGCTAAATTCACCTCTCATTAATTTTCAAATCAGTCATGTGACTGTGTGCGCGATGCAGTGTGGGATACCTGGCAGTGCGAAGCTGCCTTGAGAGGCACAGAGAGATAGAACCCCATTCAATAAAATACAAATTTGTGACAAATTTAAGCTGCTGCACATGGGATGCAGTATCAGCAGCCCTCGTCAAGGCGCATGCACATGGGAGGCAGAAAAGCAGCATTGCGCTCTAGAAACCCATTCATTTCAATGTGTGACCCCATTAATTTTAATGTCTGACCCCATTCATATCAATAAGTGACGTGGCTGCCCTCCTAAACCACTGTACCCAGCAAAGCGATGTGCATCTCTCTAATAAATACTGAGTTCATAGAATGATATGACGACAAACAAAAAGTTGATTCAGATGATTAGGTTAATAGCTAATTTAGAGACCCTTTTCATGATATGCTAATTCTTTGAGATTACGAGCCCGTCCTCCCCAATTAAGATCCACCGACCACGGCTGATATAGATTGTGATTAAAAATCAAAATTAAAGTTATTATAAGGTCCTCCCTCAGTTTTGAATCAACCAATCAAATGACTTCTGCCTCCAAGGCAGATCTGCCTGGAGAATACTTTTTAATAACTAAAAGTCCTATGAGCGTACAGAGGCCTTAATTAGGGAACAGGTTGGGAGGGTGGTGGATGCTAGGTGTTTGAGTGGTGGGAGACTGCTTATTGTGGTGGGTAGTGTGGCGCTGAGTGATAAGTTGCTGAAGTTGGAGGTGTTAAATGGGGGTAAGGTGAGGTGTATGGTGCCTGGGAGTGCGGTGAAGATGAGTGGGGTGATTACGGGTGTTCCGGAGGATCTGTCAACGGAGGAGCTAAAAGAAGTGGTGTCGGGGGGGTTGTGTTGGACGCGAGATGGATGGGCAGTAGGGCACTGGTGTTAGAGAAGGTGAGTCCCACGGTGTTGTTGGAGTTTGGAGGGTCATTGCAGAGTAGGGTGCACTTAGGGTTTCTTAGTTTTTTGTGAGGGAATATGTGCCGCCACCGCTGAGGTGTTTTAAGTGTCAGCGTATGGGGCATGTGGCAGCGGTGTGTAGAGGGCAGGGTAGGTGTGGTAAGTGTGGTAGGTGTGGAGGTGCGCATGTGTATGGTAAGTGTGGGGTAGGGGAAAAGATGAGGTGCTGTAATTGTGGTGGGGAGCACAGTGCTGCGTTTGGAGGGTGTGTGGTTAAGAAGAAGGCGGCGGAGGCACAGCGGGTTAAGGTGGTGGATAAGGTCACGTATGCGGAAGCAGTGCGGTGAGTAGGTGGACTAGGGGTAGGTGTGCAGGTGGAGAAGGAGCGGGTTATGTGCCCGGTGTTGGAGGTCGGTATGGGGTTCACAGTGTGGTGTTTTCTGAGACATGTAAGCATGAGTGTGTGGTTGGTAAGGTGGTATTTTAATTTCTAGGGTGGTAGTGTGTGGTGGGTGGTGTTGAATTGGGTGGGCCGTGACCGGCCTCACACTCCGGTACAGTTGGTGGCGGTATATGCTCCTTAAGTTGGTTGTACAGAGGCCTTGCATCAGCCTTGAGCTGTAACACCAGAATTGGCCCAACTGCAATACACTAGCATGTCAAAACAGCCTCTGCAAATTACCTTATAATGGAAGAACTAAACTGTGTGAATTCAGACATGGTATTTGATAAAAAAATATGTGTAAGTAAGATTACACCTCTGGTCAACCAACATAACAGTGCATCTATAGAATTAGGGATTAGAACACTTTGCCACAAATAACACTGATTTAAAAACTTTTTTTTCAAAAAGCCCTCCTTTACAGCAGAGGGCAGTGTTAATGTCAAACAATAGGCAATATGTCTACTTCTAAAAAAACACCCACGAGCAAGCCATTAGCGGCCATTGTGTGGCGACTGGCGAAGGAGAAGCTGTTGTACAGGAAGACCTTGCTGTGGACGTCGAACAAATCGAAAACGCATCGAAGCTGGAAACCTTTATATTGAAGGTAGGAGTAAAATGATGATTACAATAAACTATCTTGTGTTCGTTCGTAACTAGCTATAACTAAGTAGTTTGCTTTCGTTAGTGTCAAATACTCTTAGCCATGTTAGTCAGCACGCGTCCATAATGGCGTCCCCGTGTTGCGTTAATGTTAGAGTAGGCTGCGTAGGAGGCCATGATATAAAGCAGGCCTCATTTAAACTGATTTTGAACTAGTTAGCTTGGGAGAGATTATTTTACACGAATGTATCTGCTTATTCTGTACATATGTAGTTAGCGAATTGATAATTGTTTTATTCTCAAGAATGAACGCAGTTTTTGCGAACAGTTAGCAGGCTTTAGTCTCGGGTGGCGTGCTCTTGACTAGTACAGTAAAGGTTAGCTAGTAGACGTGGCTAACTATTAGCTTGGTAGGGTTAGTACCCATGGACTAAACCTCCCGCCAATAATTCGATTGAGTAACCAAGTACCATATCTGTTAACTAATGATTTGGGTATTTATTTGTAGCTAGTTAAGAGACCTTAAATTAGCAACTTAACCAGTCAGTCGATTAACGTTAACTAATGTAGTTTGAACAAAGCCTGGATAAGCAGTAGGGGCCACCTCTACTGTTCTTAGGTCTCTAACCTTTACTAGTATAAACAACTCTTAAAACAAGTTGCATGCATTAAATATAGAGTTATATTGTTTGTCTTAAATGTGCGTAAAAAAATTTACAATGACTTTGTCTTTCTGGGTGAAGGTTAATAAACCTATACTCCTGTTTCATTCTGTTATTCGGTTTCAGTTACGTTTAATTTATGTAGCACTGTCCATCGTGACTTTAAGTAAAATTATGTTAAGGTGACTGTCAGACAACTGTACAACTCAGTAGATATAAGCAAACTACTCAATGAGGTTTACTCACGTGTAATTTAAGAAAACAAATGATTGCAAGCTTTGGTTAATGCAAAGGGGAGGAAAGTGCTGCTGAAATGAGGAAATATCTGGCTGAAGTGCAAACAAGTTTATTAGTAGCGATAGAGTAGAGCAGAGCAGAGTAGGAAGTTAAACATACTTTTTGTAAGGTGATTTGAAGAGCCCAAGCATGTCTTTCAAACACTTATATTCTTAAAGGATTTAGAAATATTATGCATCATAACCCCCATGTAACCTAACAGCAACATGTGATATTTTGCTCCTTATTGATGTACAATACCATTTTTCATATCTGCTCTAGAGGACTTCTAAATTCACTTAAAGTAAGGTATGTGTTTTGTGTATGCTTACACTGACATTTTGATGTGTAACTATCACTATAACAAGGTGACTTATATCAGTGTATTTGCCTATATCACCCCCCAAATAAAAGCGGAGTCAAATGCCACCAATATGTTTACAACCGTCACCTAGTCCCAAGGAGCCTTGCACTATTTTCAAAATGCGGAGATGGGGTAAACTTAAAATAACCTAGGGCTGGGAATTACGAAGGACCTCGATTCAATTTTCACAATATTTTGTCAATGCGATTCTTGTAGGGATGCTATTGATTAATTGACGATAGATTAATTGATCATTAAGAATTTTATCGATACAATCAAGATCCGAAAAACAACGGGTTGTTTCCCATTATATTTTAGCAATGAGTGGAATTGTATGTTTTTAATGAAGCGCCACCAGGAGGCACACATTCTGATTCTGCCGAGAGCAGCATTATCAGCATTGAGTCTGCTAGTGCTGCTGGCATTAATGTTATGACAGAAGCTGGCAGCCAGCTACGTGTCCATGAACCACACGTTTTGCAAAGTGATGAGACCCAGGAGGAATCTGTTGCAGCTACCCCTATCAGTGACTGTTTTCCAAGCACAAAAGACTGATGTTTTGTCACAGCAGAAAATATCCTTGGTATTTGTTACTTCAGCCCCTCAAGATTCTGAATGTATGGCAAATCAATAGTGATTTTCTGCTTTTTTTCATGCTAAACAGTTCAGCGGAATTCAATCAACTGTCAAACATTTAACACTATATAACAAAAGCATGGCAATCATTTGTTGAAAACTTTGAAGTATTTTTGGAATTTAAATGTGAAATGTTTGTCATGATTATATTGAAAAGGTATATCCACCCAAAGCGGTACATTCCTATGATATACTTCTGCATACTAGAAAAAATAAGATAAATTACAAAATATGTAAACTATATGATGTATTAATGACTTAAATTAAGTGTATTGTACATCATAGTAATTTAGCAACCAACAATCCTCGGGCTGGCTACAGTTTTACCTTAAAACACAATAACAAAATTTAGTATCAGCATTTGAAAACAGTAATATTTGTAATCACTCAACTGCATCAGTACAAGTATTAAAATGCACCATGCCAAACTTGAAGAAAAATTGCAATGGTTGTTTCCTGTCTGAAAAAGAGATTAAAGAAAGACTGCCAACCAAACACATTTTTGTTGTTAAGCGGTTGCTTAGCATGTATTAACCACAATGCACAGTGCGGCCAGTTGACAACGTATGGACACTAATGTAAGTGAATCTAGTGAGGTTTGCCATCTCCTCGTTAGTATCTATCTTAAAGCCGGGAGATGGTGATGAATGTGAGAACTGCCTTGAAGTATATTATTCTGAACGCACAGTGTTGTGCTTTCAGGAAATGTAAACAACATACTTTGTCATTACGATATAGATGGATAATTGTGTTCTAGACAAATAAGACCATATTTATTAGCATTTTCTGGCGACCTTTTGACTGCTTTGCTTACAAAAATATACTAACAAAACGTCGATTTTTTGGGTTTGATAATTTATACTAATACTGGCAAAAAGAGTATTGCGATACATTGCAGTATCGCCATCTTTCTCACATCCCTAAAAGAACACAAATCTTAAGTAAATCTACAAATCTGCTATTAAAGAAATCAATGGTGGAATAATGCGAAGAATGAGTATCACATATTGCTACTAGGTTTAATGGGGATTAAGACGCATCCAGTATTTCTCGCCAATCTTATTTTTTAGCCCAGCCCAAATTTAGGAATTTAAATTATTGAAACTACCAAGAGTCTTTGCCTACACTCAGTCCCAATGCTTTTAAATTTCAGTACTGGTATTGTTGATATATTGGGCCAGCTGTCTTGATGGACTGTTTCTACATGTACAGGTCCTTCTCAAGAAATTAGCATATTGTGATAAAGTTAATTATTTTCCATAATGTAATGATACAAATTAAACTTTCATATATTTTAGATTCATTGCACACCAACTGAAATATTTCAGGTCATTTATTGTTTTAATACTGATGATTTTGGCATACAGCTCATGAAAACCCAAAATTCCTATCTCAAAGAATTAGCATAGCATGAAAAGGGTCTCTAAATGAGCTATTAACCTAATCATCTGAATCAACTAATTAACCCTAAACACCTGCAAAAGATTCCTGAGGCTTTTAAAACTCCCAGCCTGTTTCATTACTCAAAACCGCAATCATGGGTAAGACTGCCGACCTGACTGCTGTCCAGAAGGCCATCATTGACACCCTCAAGCAAGAGGGTAAGACACAAATACATTTCTGAACACATAGGCTGTTCCCAGTGTGTTGTATCAAGGCACCTCAGTGGGAAGTCTGTGGGAAGGAAAAAGTGTGTCAAAAAACACTGCACAACGACAAGAGGTGACCGGAACCTGAGGAAGATTGTGGAGAAGGACCGATTCCAGACCTTGGATGACCTGCGGAAGCAGTGGACTGAGTCTGGAGTACAAACATCCAGAGCCACCGTGCACAGGTGTGTGCAGGAAATGGGCTACAGGTGCCGCATTCCCCAGGTCAAGGCACTTTTGAACCAGAAACAGCGGCAGAAGCGCCTGACCTGGGCTACAGAGAACCAGCACAACAAAACAGCAAATTTTGCATGTCATTTGGAAATCAAGGTGCCAGAGTCAGGAGGAAGACTGTGGAGAAGGAAATGCCAAAATGCCTGAAGTCCAGTGTCAAGTACCCACAGTCAGTGATGGTCTGGGGTGCCATGTCAGCTGCTGGTGTTGGTCCACTGTGTTTTATCAAGGGCAGGGTCATTACAGCTAGCTATCAGGAGATTTTGGAGCATTTCATGCTTCCATCTGCTGAAAAGCTGCATGGAGGTGAAGACTTCATTTTTCAGCACGACCTGGCACCTGCTCACAGTGTCAAAACCACTGGTAAATGGTTTACTGACCATGGTATTACTGTGCTCAATTGGCCTGCCAACTCTCCTGCCCTGAACCCCATAGAGAATCTGTGGGATATTGTGAAGAGAGAGTTGAGATGCAAGACCCAACACTCTGGATGAGCTTAAGGCCGCTATCGAAGCATCCTGGGCCTCCATCACACCTCAGCAGTGCCACAGGCTGATTGCCTCCCTACCACGCCGCATTGAAGCAGTCATTTCTGCAAAAGGATTCCCGACCAATTATTGAGTGCACAACTGAACATAATTATTTGAAGGTCGACTTTTTTTTGTATTACAAACACTACTTTTATTGGTCAGATGAAATATGCTAATTCTTAGAGATAGGAATTTTGGATTTTCGTGAGCTGTATGCCAAAATCATCAGTATTAAAACAATAAATGACCTGAAATATTTCAGTTGGTGTGCAATAAATCTAAAATATATGAAAGTTAAATTTTTATCATTACATTATGGAAAATAATGAACTTTATCACAATATGCTAATTTCTTGAGAAGGACCTGCATATATTAAGCATTGAAGTAGAACTGACTGCTGGTTACCTTGTATAGTTCAAGACTTCTCTGGCACAAGAGGCTGTTTTGCTTTGATTTTCAGCCATTGTATGTGTATTTTAAATGTTTTTCTGTTTATAGCTGTAGTGCAGAACCGCTTTACTATGTGTTAGCCAGAGTGCCAATGTCTTTGAAACTGCAGCACTCAATTTTTCTCAAATACAAACTTAAATTATAATGCAAGTAAATCAGAATAACTGTGTTCTTTAATCGAAATGAACAGAAACAAAAGTTAAATTAAAAGAATGTACCTAGCCGTTGTGGAACCTCATTGTTTCATATGCCAAATAAAATATTTTTAAACTTGAACATTTATTATATTAAGCGTGAATGATATACTCAACTAGCCTGACCATTGCACAACTATAAAAGTATCATTTTTTTTTTGGGATAATCTTTCACTAATTTTATAGCCAATATCAGTGTACGTTTATTTTCCTTGGGCTTCAATAATGGTAAACTCTGGTGCAGTATCAAACATCAAATCAGCCATGCTATGTTAGAACATTGCTGCTAAACTAATTACTAATGAAACATTTCGAAACAAACATTTCAGTGCAGGCATTGGGTAGCTATGCATTCATTTAATAGTTAGCTATCTGGACTTTTTAAGTAAAACATTCTAGCCTATTGAGCTCATTAAGTGACATGGTTTAAAGCTGCTGCAAATTAAATGATGCGTTTAAGGGCATGTAATGAGTCATGTCAGACTTTCGTATAAATTAATTTTCCTTTAAGAGACCTATGCCAGGCCTTTTTGCAGCTCTGCTGACACATTTGATCCATTGGATTTCTCTTCTCTCTTTCCTTTTGTTCCTACGCCGATATGTTTAGGACCTTGGATAACTTCTGAGCACATTCGAATATTACATTGCCTCCCGAAACAAAATAATTTACATCGACGAAAAGAGCGGCCACAGTTGGAATCTAGCCTAATAGCGACATGTCTCACAGAAGAAGTCGCAGTGGGTCGCCATCTGGCTCTGTTCGCTCGTGCACCAACAGCCAAAATCCCCATGATTTGGAGAGGAGGATTTTTGTGGGGAATTTGCCTACATCGCTCATGGACAAGAAGGACATGGAGGATCTGTTCAGTGGATATGGGAAGATTCATGGTTAGTACTTAAGCTATCTACTAGGAAGAAATCTAATTTTCATCCTCAATTTTTGAGCATCATTCGTCTTTTAGAATTTTAAGTCAAATAATAAACGTAATGCACAACACACAGTTGTAATTTTATTTGGTTACCATGGAGTAGACTAATTCAACCAGGCCAATAAATTTATGCTTAAAAATAAATTAACTGACACACCTACTTTATCTGGAATCTGAATTCAGACCTGATTGTAAAGCGTTAGGGGGGAGGGGTGTTCTGCTCATAGGTGTTTGAATCTTTTAAATGAGTATTAGCTTAACTATGTGAATTTAGGGCCCTATTACTACTCTGAATTGGGGTTTAGTTTAAATTCATTTTTTTAAATCCACCACTGGCAGCCTGATCATAAGCTTGAATTTAACAGTTCTGAATATTGTATTTTCCTATCGAAATGCTTAGCGTGCGTTTTATGAAACCTCTTAAACTGAAGCTTCCATAATTCGAGATTTTTTCAAAAAGTCCAAATGGGTCTTGATTTCTTTTCATATGAAATCAAAACATCAATGGTGTTCCTTTTTCCAGCCTTGTCGTTGTTCCACGGGTATGGATTTGTGCAGTTTGAACGTGTTGAGGACGCAGAGGCTGCAAAGACGGGGCACAATGGTCGCCTTTATAAAGGTTATAAAATAGGTAAGAGTTCACTGTGCTAGATTTGACCTTTCGGCTAACAGTACGAGTTAAGTGGAACCATTTCGTTAAGGTGTCTGCAATGCAGAGAATAAATTGTACGATATTAAATTTTATTTGCTAACTCATCGAAGATCATTTTAATACCATTGGCATAGAATCTTTAGGTCACTGGCATGGACAAGAATGTTAAATGGCTTGGATTTCCAGAACACTAGTATTCTTGGGTAACAATTTGGGCATGTCACATTTCCATAATTGCTGTTTCATGCCATTTTAGGATGTAAGAGTTGGATAACTTTTATATCCTTTCTTGGTGTAATACTTTAAATGGGCATTCATTTAAAAAAATATTTTAACCAGCAATTCATTTTTCATTTTTAGTTCTATAATGAACAGACTTGTGTGTATCAGTTCTCTTGCTTTAGTCTATTAATTTTAACAATTTGTGTACATTATTTTTAGCTTCACATTTGCAGTGCTATTTAAACAAAATAAATTATTAAAACTTGAAATTGTTATGTCTTTGAATACTGAAGCATACATTGTTTTAAATTGTTGGACGATTTTTTGTGATTTTGATCAGACTTCAGTTCAAACACGATGTTTCTTAAGAATGGAAGATGATTAAAGTGATCAGTGAAGTATTGTCACTGACAGTTCGATCCTTTGGATGTTTCAGCTCTAATTTAGTAGCTGAGCCAAAGCGTCCTTTTTTCCTTCTCTCGTAAAATGGATACCATCCTCGGCAAAATCCCCATCCAACGTTTCATGCAATTTTACAAGGGAAGCCATGTAATGAAGTTGGAACCTGGAATATTTTGTCCTCTCGTCCAATTCTAGGCATTTTTTTTACAATCAATTTGGAGTTTCATGCTTGGAAATCTTGAACTCAATTTTATCGGTCAGGAAAATGATCGCGAGGTTACATTTCATGGCACTTTAAAAACAAAAATCGCCTCATTGACTTAATATCTGTAATTGTCATGTTGAACGTTTTTGATTGGTTTATTTTCAGCTATAAATATGGCAGCGGAGCGACAACGACAGAATAAAGCTCAATCCCGGCCGAGCCCTCCAAGAAGGTAAAGTAACCCTAAGGGGCTGTGGAGAAGTACCAACGTTTCAGCTGCTCTGGTAAAATACCCCTTTTTCTCAAGTAAATTGCCATGAAACTCATTGGCAAAACAAACATATGGTAGGTTTCTCAGCGGTGTGCTTACGTGACAGTGTCTTCATTCCCCTCAAAAAGAAGAATGAAAAACGTGATTCTGTATTTAGTCATCTTTGTATCAAGGTGTTTAACAATTTCCCTGTTTTCTTATTAGCTGTTATTTAAAACCAACCAGAAAAGGCTGACCATCGCAACACTTTCTTTTAAAAGGAAGTTCCTTAAATGCTTTATCGTAAAATGCCGGTTGCCAGTGTCGCCACCGTGTTTCACCGATGCAACGGCCAAGCGCAAACACTTCTCCTCACACAGCGCTCGTCTCGCGCTCAGCTGTGTTATCAAATGAAATAAAACAAATGTAAATATGGATTCTTTGCAATAGAAATTGCATGGCCTTGTGGCCTGGATTAGCCAATTTTCATCAGGTCTGTGTATTTAATCTCTATTTGAATATAGTTTGATTATCCGTATAAAAATTTTTCCTAGCTTTGTGTAATGGATCCACTAGCTCCTCGCTTACATTAATTGGTTTTCGTTTAAATATCTTGACTTGATATCAATCCGTTTTCGAAAATGTTGCGTTGCTGGCAATGTTCCGTGAAAAAAAAAATCAGAATAGACAATAAAGAATATAATTTGAATGTGTGGTAATTATTTGTCTCGTGTTTGTGTTATGCACGCTGATGTTATGTTAGGGATGGTCTCTTGCGAGAATAAAACTCACATTATGCGTTCCTTATTTTTTATAAATTTTAACAACACCAAGACATTCTAATATGGAGAATCAAACATTTTTAAATTAGCCAAATCTGAGGGAAAAAAATCATTGCGTATTACGTGGACGTTTTTAGAAAGACCTATGTTTATCGTAAGGAGTTCCAGTGCGAAGATGTCTCAACTATGATTTGGAACTGCTAGCGTTTAAACATCTCCACCCATCCGTTTAATTTAATAAGTAGTTTTGACTTTTCCGTCATGGAAACAGATGTCAAGGAGAAATCGTTCACTTTTGCAGTCTTTGAAAAGGGCTTTATTCTCTGCGAATTCTGAATAGGAAACAAATTTCGTTGTTTTAACGTCAGCATTAAAATTAAACATTAAAGTAACCCAATTTGTTACCTGCCTTTTTTGCTTTTTTGTTCACTTTCTTTTCTTTTCCAGAGAGCCGTTCAGTGGCTATGGAGAAGCCAGAGAGCCACGGCCGCGCTCTCGCTCACCAATGCATGGGCGGGACTCCCGCGACCACCGGGGTAGCCGAGAGCACTCTCGAGAGTCTAGCCGCGATCACCGACCCACTCACCCACGCGACACTGGCTATGACCGCTATCGTGCGTCTGAGGGCAGGGACAAGGACCCCCGTGCTGAACTGCGTGGAGACCCTAGAGACCCGGCGTTCAGGTGACAACCGTTCTGGCAAAGTGTTCGCCTTGAGGTTTTGATCAACGCAACTTTCACATGCAATGTATAACCAGGAACGACTTACTCTTTTACAGAGAGGATGGCTATGATCGATATTACCGCGGGGCTGTGGATGAACAACGCAAGAAGGAAGACCCATATAGGGACCCATTTAGAGATCCATGGAATGGCAGACGAGAACCGGAAGGTAAAGGTAGTAATATTTTGAAACCACCTTGAACACTTGACAGCTGACATGCACAATTTGCTTTCCAATAGCTAGCGAATATGTATGTGTATTTTGAATCTGTTTTAAACTATTGCTTGCAAATATCAAGGCAATTCTTAGAAACTAGATAATTGCACAACATTTTCTCAACACTTTCACTATACTGAACAATAAAGCACCCCCCCCCCCCCCGGGAGATGTGTTCTGTTGGCATAATTATGAAATATCCCTTTAAATAGCAATGACAGTGGCACAGGAAGCTAAAGTCTCCGCTGTTTCAGAGGACCGCGTGCGGGTAGAGGAACGCAGGCGTAACGAGCTCTACCGCCAATACTATGAGGAAGTCCAGAGGCAGTATGACCGGGAACGTCCAGTCGACTGCTCTGTGATTGTCGTCAACAAGGCACAGAAGTAAGTGTTTATGATTAACCAAGCCAGACGGCTAAATCTGCAATCTTTGAATGGCTACAGTATAGACGTCTGGACAACTTTGCTTAAAATGTTGAGCACGAGAGGGACCGGAAATATAACAAGGGAAGGGACTTCGCTGCTTTCCTGCTATTGCTTTGTAAAAAATGAGGTCATTTCCTGCTAAATTTTATGCCCTGCCCAAACTTGTGATTGGTTGTAAAAGGTGTCACTCAGGAACCTATTTTTTTCCTCTACTTCCAAGTGTGCAAAAAGTAGTATTCTTACCAGATTTTGTCTTATCCAAGGTCTGGCCACACGAGACAATACGCATGCCACTCAACTGAGCTTTGTGCCTGCGTATTTGGTCTGAGCTTATGATTATTTGATCTGGGCTTATGATTATTTGATCTGGGCTTATGATTATTTGATCTGGGCTTATGATTATTTGATCTGGGTTTATGATTATTTGCAGTTTTTAACTCCTGGGGATCGCCAGTTTAATCCCAGGCTTGAGAATGAACATGCTGGAGTTCAGTAGCATCATTGAATGCATTGATCGGCTGCGTTCTCAGGGAAAGGGCGGCCAACATGTTGCCAACAGGTTGAACTTGTCCCACAGGCTCTTTTTTTTTTTTTCTGCCAAAGTTCACTTATTGTTTGGAACCGGTCCGACTGACGACGTGCACTCTTTTGGCATGTAGTCCAGTACTGCAGCAAGACAGTCCCAACTGAATTCTGTGTCATTGCACGAGTGATTTTGTCAAAGATAAGTTGTTGCTGCATGCTGTGTTTTTCTGGTTGTAGCTGCTTTACCTGCTTTGCACTCGCTGTAGGGAGTATGCGGAGACGGTCGGGCGGAAGGTGCGTGATCTGGGCATGGTGGTCGACCTTATCTTCCTCAATACTGAGGTGTCCCTGACCCAGGCGCTGGAGGATGTGGGACGGGCACGCACCCCGTTTGCCATCATCATCACTCAGCAGCACCAGGTGCACCGATCCTGCACAGTCAACATCCTCTTCGGGACACCCCAAGGTAGGGTGAAAGGACCGCTCGTGTTTATGTCCTTGAGTGTTTGTGTTTAAACCCTGAACTTGTGGATACCCCTTTTATATGTGGTTTGAGGGAAGTTGCTATATGATCAGTTCAATTATTTGTCATCTTTTTGAGGGTTTGAAGATTCCAGAATTCATATCGTTGTGGTAATGCCAAGTTAGATTTAAGTCTGGCCACAGAGCTCTATTCAGCTTAGTTGAGAGGACACCCATATTTAACTCAGGTGATGCATGCCCTTTCCGAAAATACCTACCCACTGTATTTGCCAATGTGTTTTCTACGACATGCAGAGCATCGCAACATGCCGATGGAGGACGCCATGGTGCTGGTGGCCCTCAACTACGACTCGTTTAAGGTAGAACATCGTGAGAAGGAGCGCGAGGAGATCGCTCAGAAGGCTGCCAAGATGGCTGACGATGTGCTAATGAGAGACATCGAGAGGGAGGGCCATCCGGTCACCCTGCTGCCGGCCATTACACTGCTGTCTGAATGCAGGTCGGCATATACTCCTTACTTCAGTGTTTTGTTCACTTTTACGTTTTGTATAATTTTCTAAAGTATTTTCCTTGTCTTCTGTTTCGTATTTCTCTTAGGGGTGGGTATTGGCAAGTACCTCACGATACAATATATATCACGATACACATGTTACGGTTCAATACATCACGATTTATTGCAATATCCCAACTGAATCCCGATACTTACTGAAGTGCTAAAAAACGCAAATAATATCAATTTTATACTTCAAAAGGGCAATCTTTTGTTAATAGGGGTTACTTAAAGATTGTCTTTTGAATTATACAGTCTAATAATATTACCCCTAATAAGAAATTTAACTTAAATTTGAAAAAACATATACATTTAATGATTCACCTTCAGAATAGTTTAACCAGTGCGACTTAGCGGCAGAATATCAACAGCAGTGTCAGGTAAGGTATATTGAGAGCATATTTTCAACACCTAAAGGGCTTAACGTGATTTAATGTAGGCCTACCCAAACAACGATCAACAATAACCACATTTCTCTTTCATATTCTTCCCCATAACACTGAAAACTGAAGACACAATTTATGGGGAGAAATATGAGAGAGAAATGTGGTTATTATTGATTGTTGTTTAGCTACATTAAATCACGTTAAGCCTTTTCCTTACAATAGGCTCTAATGGAGCAGAAAGCTTTAATGTAAGAATACTTCTATAATCATTGGATTTCGGTTTAGTTATTTTGACAGGCTTAATTGTTCATGACAAGATATGGCCATGAGAAATTTGGTGACGATTGATACTTGTTTAGGTACATTAAACCACGTTAAGCTTTTTCACGTTAAGCATTTTATTATGTCCCTACCAAAAGTAACCGTGCAACCACTCGAGTCTAATGTAATCAAGCGGAATTGCCATGAAAACAATCATCTATGCACTAGAATCAAAGCTTGGTTAATAACCCAAACTAGCAGAGATCCAAGACACCCACATTATCGATGGGGAAGTACATCACATACAAATAGCTACACGTCATGGTAGTTATATTAAGTTAATGTTGCAGGCT
>JACXGM010014373.1:0-22007 GCA_016801145.1 Umbra pygmaea
TGAAACTGAAACAGAACAGAGATATATGACCAATATGGTGAAACTGAAACAGAACAGAGATGAGAACAATTTGGTGGAACTGAAAAAGAACAAATGTAGATAAGACCAATATGGTGTAACTGAAATGGAACAAATGGAGATGAGACCAATATGGTGTAACAGAAACAGAACAGAGATGTGACCAATATGATGAAACTGAAACAGAACAAATACAGATGAGCCCAATATGGTGAAACTGAAACAGAACAAAGAGAGATGTGACCAATATGGTGAAACTGAAACAGAACAGAGATATATGACCAATTTGGTGACACTGAAACAGAACAGAGATGAGAAAAAATTGGTGGAACTGAAACAAAACAAATGGAGATGAGACCAATATGGTGTAACAGAAACAGAACAGAGATGTGAACAATATGATGAAACTGAAACAGAACAAACAGAGATAAGGCCAATATAGTGAAACTGAAAAAGAACGAATAGAGATGAGACAAATATGGTGAAACTGAAACAGAACAAATAGAGACGAGGCCAATATGGTGAAACTGAAACAGAACAAAAAGAGATGAGACCAATTTGGTGGAACTGAAACAGAACAAATGGAGATGAGACCAATATGGTGTAACAGAAACAGAACAGAGATGTGACCAATATGATGAAACTGAAACCGAACAAACAGAGATGAGGCCAATGTGGTAAAATTGAAACAGAACAAACAGAAATCAGACCAATATGTGAAACTGAAACAGACGAACACAGATGTGACCACTGTGGTGAAACTGAAACAGAACAAATGGAGATGAGACCAATACGGTGAAACTGAAACAGAACAAATAGAGATCAGGCTAATATGGTGAAACTGAAACAGAACAAACAGAGATGTGACCAATATGGTGAAACTGAAACAGAACAAACAGAGATGAGGCCAATATGGTGAAACTGAAACAGAACAAAGATGAGAACAATTTGGTGGAACTGAAACAGAACAAATGGAGATGAGACCAATATGGTTAAACTGAAACAGAACAAATAGAGATTAGGCCAATATGGTGAAACTGAAACAGAACAAGTAGAGATGAGGCCAATATGGGGAAACTGAAACAGAACAAATAGAGATGAGACCAATTTGGTGGAACTGAAACAGAACAAATGGAGATGAGACCAATATGGTGTAACAGAAACAGAACAGAGATGTGACCAATATGACGAAACTGAAACAGAAGAAACAGAGATGAGGCCAATATGGTGAAACTGAAACAGAAAAAATAGAGATGAGACCAATATGGTGCAACTGAAAAAGAACAAACAGTGACGAGACCAGTATGGTGAAACTGAAACAGAACAAATGGAGATGAGGCCAATATGGTGAAACTGAAACAGAACAAATAGAGATGAGACCAATATGGTAAAACTGAAACTGAACAATCAGAGATTAGGCCAATATGGTGAAACTGAAACAGAACAAACAGAGATGTGACCAATATGGTGAAACTGAAACAGAACAAACAGAGATGAGGCCAATATGGTGTAACAGAAACAGAACAAACAGAGATGAGACCAATATGGTGAAACTGAAAAGAACAAACAGTGATGAGAACAGTATGGTGAAACTGAAACAGAACAAATGGAGATGAGACCAATACGGTGAAACTGAAACAGAACAAATAGAGATGAGGCCAATATGGTGAAACTGAAACAAAACAAACAGAGATGTGACCAATATGGTGAAACTGAAACAGAACAGAGATGAGAACAATTTGGTGAAACTGAAACAGAACAAATGGAGATGAGACCATTATGGTGTAACAGAAACGGAACAGAGATGTGACCAATATGATGAAACTGAAACAGAACAAACAGAGATGAGGCCAATATGGTAAAACTGAAACAGAACAAATAGAGATGAGGCCAATATGGTGAAACTGAAACAGAACAAATAGAGATGAGACCAATATGGTGAAACTGAAAAAGAACAAACAGAGATGAGACCAATATGGTGAAACTGAAACAGAACAAACAGAGATGAGACCAATATGGTGAAACTGAAACAGAACAAACAGAGATGAGGCCAATATGGTGAAACAGAAACAGAACAAACAGAGATGAGACCAATATGGTGCAACTGAAACAGAACAAACAGAGATGAGTCCAATATGGTGAAACTGAAACAGACCAGAGATATATGACCAATATGGTAAAATTAAAACGGAACAAACAGAGATGTGACCAATATCGTGGAACTGAGTCACAACTGAATCATCTCCCATTCTCACTCCACAATCCCCTCACTCTTTCTGACAGACAGAATGCTAACCTTGGACCCAGTCGTTCTTTGTTTTACCTTCTCTAATGTACAGAAGACAGAGGGAGAGAGGTGTGTGTATATGTGTTCAGTTAAATACCAGTGTCCTGGTGCTAATCTATCAGAGTGGCCAAGCGGAGCGTGGTGAGTCAGCGCACAGTGGAGGCGCGGGCGGGCGTGGGGGTGGTGGTCTACAGCTGAGTGGCAGTTGATAATGCCAAGCCGTTATACCAGCATCTGCCCTGTGGCTCTTTCCTCCACACACACAGAAGTCCATGGCGCTCAGCTCCCTCTCTCTCCGAGCGAACGAGGCTGTAATAACGCAGAGGTCACCCAGTGCCTCTGGCTATCACAATAAATTAGAACTCCATTTGATCCACTGCACACACAGACATCTTTTACCTTGAGACTAAACCCATGTTTACATCTGCAGGCTAAACACAGCCCAGCCTATATGTGTCACACGGCAAAACAAGGCTTCTTTGCAGTACAGCTGAAGACAGAGTGCTGATAGCATCAACTCACACAGGAGAAGGAAAACCATTCTCAGAGAGAATAGATGGCAATCTGTTAGTTTGTCCAGAAGAGGAATATTTTAATCTACCAATAGAAAATATAACATATTTGGTCCTACCCTAAGACACCATATCAATGTTCCGCTAACCCTTGAGCAATAGATTTTAAAATAAGAACACTAAAATCTAAATATTAAAATCAGAGCACTAAAATCAGAATATTAAAATCAGAGCACTAAAATCAGAATATTAAAATCAGAGCACTAAAATCAGAACACTAGAATGTGTCTTCTCATGATAGGTCAGCCATTTTGATCAAAAGCTTTGTCAAGCATTTTTTGCCATTACCATGACACAATTGTTTGTTTTTTTACAGTGTAAAATCCTTTCATTATGCATACTGAATTACAGTAATCAGCCATTTTCCTGAAACATACAGTTGTATGTAAAAGTTTAGGCACCCTGACAATATCCATGATTTTTATTTACAAATAATTGGGTGTTTGGATATATCAAAGAACTGAAGGACACAGTAATATTTTGGTAGTGAAATGAGGTTCATTGGATTAACAGAAAATGTGCAATATACTACTGTGCTGACAGTAAAACTTTAGGTAAATTTAAGGAACGTAGTAATGAGGTGTAAATTTGAAATACAGTACCAATGATGTTAACAGCTTTTAGTGGCACCTCTGTTGCTGCATATTAATGTAAATGCCAATAAACTCTAATGAGCTGTAAACTGGAAAAAAAGAGTAAGAATCAGCATCATATCATGAGCTTTTCCTTCCATACAGGCCCATGCCATAACACTGCTTCCACCATGCTTCACAGATGAGGTGGTATGCTTCAGATCATGAGCTGTTCCTTCCATACAGGCCCATGTCATAACACTACCTCCACCATGCTTCACAGATGAGGTGGTATGCTTCAGATCATGAGCTGTTCCTTCCATACAGGCCCATGTCATAACACTACCTCCGCCATGCTTCACAGATGAGGTGGTATGCTTCAGATCATGAGCTGTTCCTTCCATACAGGCCCATGTCATAACACTACCTCCGCCATGCTTCACAGATGAGGTGGTATGCCTCAGATCATGAGCTGTTCCTTCCATACAGGCCCATGCCATAACACTACCTCCACTATGCTTCACATATGAGGTGGTATGTTTCAAATCATGAGCTGTTCCTTCCATACAGGCCTATGTCGTAACACTACCTCCACCATGCTTCACAGATGAGGTGGTATGCTTCAGATCATGAGCTGTTCCTTCCATAGAGGCCCATGTCATAACACTACCTCCACCATGCTTCACAGGTCCCTTCACTTCTCCATATACTTCTGTTCCCATCATTCTGGTAGAAGTTGATCTTTATTTCATCTCTCTATAGGATGTTGTTCCAGATTTGTACAGGGTATTTAGATATTTTTTGGCAAACTCAAATCTGGGTCTACTTGTTTTTGAGGCTTACCAATTCTTTACCACTTGTGGTAAACCCTCTATATTTACACTGGTAAAGTCTTCTCTTGATTGTTGACTTCGACGCATATCCGCCCACCTCCTGGAAGGTGTTCTTGATCTTTCCAAAAGTTTTAAAGGGTATCTTCTTCATCAGGAAAACATTATTCTGTCATCCACCACAGGTGTTTTTGGTGTTCCTGAGCTCACCAGTGCATTATTTAGTTTTAAGAATTTACCAAATAGTTGATTTGTCCACACCTAATGTTTTTGCTCTCTCTCTGATGGGTTTGTTTTGACTTTTCATTCTTGATTTACTGGCTGTTCTTAGGACTTCATATTGATGGTAACAGTGACAGATTCCTAATGCTAGAGCTTCTGCTTATTTGTAAATTAACTACTCAGGGAAAGACATACACCTGCACATGGAGCAGCTGAGCAGCCAATCATCAATTACTTTTGGCTCCTTAACAAAAAAAGGACCACATGTAAAACGTGTTGTAAGTCACACACCGCTCAACCAATTTGGATGGAAAAATCTGCAAATTACAGACAAAGGTCTTCAAATTCATGTCATGTGCATTAATTTTACACAACTGATATAAAAATAACTTAGTCAATGTCCAATTATTTATGGACCTAACTGTAAATCACTGTTCAACCCTAAAGCCGACACCTCCTTTGGCTGTCAATCCCTAATTGTAACCTGACTGTTACAATCTAGCTCCCGTAGGAGAGGGACCTGACACCCCACTGTTTAAAACCCCAGGAAGTCAGCAACAGAGGTATGGGATTGAGTGTTTGAGCAAGGACACAGACGCAGTTGTACCGTAAAAACAGGCTTTTATTTTGCCACACGGTATAATTGAAATAATAAAAGATGGGGCTGGTCGGGACCAAAGCAAGTAAAGAAAATTGCAAAATCCCCACATCTAACCTGTTCTAACCTAACACAAGAACACATAAACTACCTGGCACATGGATGAGGCGCCCTAACCCAAAGTACAGGGGGTGGTCTGTCCAGATCTAACCTAAGGTGTATAGACACAGGAGTTACACTCTGGGTGATGTATGCCCCAGGGCGGCTCTGACCTACACACTCCCAGATGCGTCCCCTTCCCCCTGAAGACAAAGAAGTAACAGGGCTGTTGATCATTAAATAATGCCAATAATACACTTCAATAATGCCAATAATACAAGTTCTACAACTACAACAATGATATAATCTGACTAAATATACAAACAAGCTCTCTTTCACTGAAACAAACACACAAGATGACACAGAATATTACTTGCCACATGCCAAACACAGAGTCAGCTTACACACAGGCAGAGAAAGAGAGATACTGAACACAAGGGAGGAGTCGTTGCACTTAGTGGGGGGGCCATTCCTCTTCTGGATGTGCCTGGTGTAAAGTTCAGGAATGCATGTCCAATTAAAGACAAGTTTTTAATCAGTACACATTAAGGTCCTGTGAGTAGTCCTGGGGCCTGATCCGCCAGGTATACAGGAACAAGGACAGCCAGGTGGGCTGTGGGCGGTGACAGTGGCTTTGGACAAGATTGTCATCAATCAATAGTTCTGCGTTGTGTTCCAAAGAGTCCGGTCGTCCTAGATCATCATCCTAGGATTCAACAGGACACCAGAGAGATTAGATGGAGATCCATAAATCAACAGTACCTCAGTGTAGAATGCAGATTTATACTCTTCCTCCAGCCAACAAATGAAGCCTCTACTATAGTAAACTACGCACCATCCTGAGGGGTTGTGGAGGCATAATCGCTGCCAGCCCTAAGGCATGTATTATTTCAAAAATATTATTTAAATTTAATATTTAAAAAACGATCAAGTAGGGTGTTCAGAGAAGCTTTTCAAAGGTACAGTACTTGCTGAGCTTCTCTGAACACTGTATTTGATAAGATTCTCTGAACACTGTACTTACTAAACTTCTCTGAACACTAGGGGTGCAACGGATCATGAAACTCACGGATCGGATCGGTTTTCGGATCAGAGTCACGGATGGGATCATTTTTCGGATCAGCAAAATAAAAAAATATTCTTGTGCCACAGTGCCTACACACTGTCACGGTTTTATCCACTAACCTCTTTCCTTCATTATATTTAACAAGGAAGCCAAAATGCTCCCATACAGGGGATTTAAATGACGCGGGACGTCCAAGCTTCTCCGTTCCTCCGCTCGCCATGACCATGCTGTGAGCGGACTGAACATGCGCAAAACTTTTTTATTTCAGTAATCAATCCGCGGATCACGTGTGTCCCGAACCGAAGATATTGATCCGAACGGATCACGGATCAATGACGATCCGTTGCACCACTACTGAACACTGTACTTGATAAGATTCTCTGAACACTGTACTTGATAAACGTCTTTGAACACTGTACTTGATAAGTTTCTCTGAACACTGTACTTGATAAGCTTCTCTGAAAACTGTACTTGATAAGTTTCTCTGAACACTGTACTTGATAAACGTCTTTGAACACTGTACTTGATAAGTTTCTCTGAACACTGTACTTGATAAGTTTCTCTGAACACTGTACTTGATAAGTTTCTCTGAACACTGTACTTGATAAGCTTCTCTGAACACTGTACTTGATAAGTTTCTCTGAACACTGTACTTGATAAACGTCTTTGAACACTGTACTTGATAAGTTTCTCTGAACACTGTACTTGATAAGTTTCTCTGAACACTGTACTTGATAAATTTCTCTAAACACTGTACTTGATAAGCTTCTCTGAACACTGTACTTGATAAGTTTCTCTGAACACTGTACTTGCTAAACTTCTCTGAACACTGTACTTGATAAGTTTCTCTAAACACTGTACTTGCTAAACTTCTCTGAACACTGTACTTGCTAAGCTTTTTCTCCATCTGCACAGACTTGTCTATCCTATATGTATCACTGTTACACATTCCAGTGTACAGTGAACCCATTTCTCTGCACCATACGAGATTATCATGTATTGTATAAATATGAATGTCTACTTTTGGTGTAACATATTTCTCTTTACCTGTTTCCCAACCCTTAATCTGACCTTCTTTGACACACATTTTGAATAGATTCTTTTAGGTATTTTTCTGTCTTTTGTATGTGAAAGGATGTTTCATTTTTGCACTGTCATGCATTTTCCTGGCTAGGTCGCCATTGCAAATGATAATCAGTTCACGTAGAATATTTGTATAACACATGTATAACACATGTATAACAAGAGTAGCCTAAATAAATTCTTAGAATATACTAGAACTTTAAAGAGGCACGCGGACGATTTTATTGTAGCGGATTTAACTATTTTATTTACTGTTTGAAGGGTCGGGACAAAATTGAATTTAAAGATGACTGCTGCTCTTTTAAGTTATTGTGACTCGTGCCCTAGTTTATTAGCATTTGTTAGGTCTTTTTGTTTGCTACCTTCATTTAAAATTGGCCTATGTCTAACTTTAATAACATTCAAATGTAGGCTACTTATGTTCCTAGTTAATCTAGGTCTTTATATTACACTTCACCGTGACGTCTGTAACATTGTTACGTCCTCGAATGAAACTAATCGGATGTTAAAACGACATAATCTCAGAATAGCATCAGCACGCTCGTGAGGCCATGCACTCCGCTTTAGACACCTTTTAATGTCGCTGTTACCAATGTTCCTCCTGGGATTCTAATATCCGAGCCGCAAATTTAATCTAATTGAAGCACTATGAAATGTGATCGGTGAGATTGTTCTCGCCCACATTGTTTAGTTAGTTATAATGAACATCATATTAGCCCATCTAACACAATGTCTCCTAAACACACACAGTTTAAAACGTAAATAATATCATGACTGTAAGTATGCAGGCACGCATACAAACACACATGCAGGCGGGCGCACACACAAGGAATAATTGTATTCATGATAAGCAAAAATAATGTTGCTTAGGGACAAATGGAATGCTAATGTCACGCTATATTTCAACAGCAATACCTTTGATATTGCAACTCTTACACGTTTCATTTGAGTGTATGTATTACCGTGTTGAAATTAGGCCTAAAGGCTACGCGTTGTAGCTATAGGTTTTACCTGCAGCCATAAATTGCCCAAGTGTTTTTTTTTCATTTTCACTGACCTCCAAAAGATGCTGAATCTCCTTTCTAAAAAAGTTCGATGTGCTCCTCAAATCATAAAACCTTTTTAAGAATCATTTTTGGGAATCGAGTTAGGGGCACTGATCCCTTAAATCTCCTTTTGGATGGCTCCCAAAATCTCATGGGAAAACGACGACACCATGGCGGAACTCTCCAAACCCAAATGGATTGTTTTTCTCCTTATATATCTTCTATATGAGCAGTTTTAGATTAACTATAGGGGACATCTAATTCACACCGTTTATATGTAGCATATACTAAATGCTAACGATGTCACTTATTTATTTTACATTACTATTTAGAATGTCCCAAAAAATATATAATTGCGTATTGTTTTTCCTTCTAATACGTCAAAATGCAAGCATGTATGGAGTCCATAAATATATGTAAAATGCAATACTTAAAAAAAACTAAATAATTACCACTTAAAATTGCCCTCTAAAACAGTACATTTTTTTACATTTACATTACTAATAAAATTGTGATATTATGCAGTATATGTATTATTCTAAATAATATTTAAAAATAAATTAATAAATTGAAACAATGAATGTGCCTATACTTCTCTAATAATAAAGGTTAAACAAATAATAAGTATACAGGTAATCTTTTCCACTGTAATGTATCATGTGTATTTAAATGGCACAATTATAAAATAGTATAACAAAATAAGGTAAGAACTGTTTCCAGTTGCGAGCGGTGTGTTTCTCAGAGAGAGCCTGCTTTATAAATTTACATCTGAATCAAAAAGGAAAATAGATAGACATTCAACTCACTGATCCGCTCAGAGCCAGGGTTAATCACCCCCCATTCACTGCATATAAGTGGAGAGTGCGTGTGTGTGTGTGTGTGCGTGCGTGCGTGCGTGCGCGCGTGCGCGCGCGCGTGCGTGCGTGCGTGTGTGTGTGTGTGTGTGTGTGTGTGTGTGTGTGTGTGTGTGTGTGTGTGTGTGAAAGAGAGATAACTGGTGATCAGAAGGCCCGTCAGAGGCAAAAAGGGCGGTTGACAGATGGGAGGAGAGCCAGAGCTCGCGCAAGACAAAGAGCAGAAAATTGAGCGAGCCCAGGAAATTGAGCGGAAATCGAGCAGTGAGGCAGAACCGCGTGCGTCACGGCTGCTCCCGCGGCCCGCGTGGCCCCTCCGCGGAGGAACAGCATATTCACCTCAGAAACAACAGTCTTGAGAGTAGAAGATTTTTAAGAAATAGCGCTGCATCGGCCTTGAACGAGGCTTTGGGTAACTGAGCCACCATCATATCACACTAAGTAATTAGCTATCAAAGTAGCATAACTGATTTTTCTCGATTTCCTTGCCTTTTCCTGAACTCCACACGGTCGGTCAAGGTGGAAACCTGAAACATACAACATCTGTGCCAGAAAATGGCTGCCGCTACACACTCCATCCAATGTATCAATGATTTCCTTTCCTTCATTGAGGAAAAGTACAATTTCATTCATGCCATTTCCGTTCATTCATCAGCGCACGGGCCAGAAGACCCTCCGAGTTCCATCTACACACAAACATTCTTATCAATGGAGCTGACGTCAGCCGCGCCGCACCACGAGGTCAGGGAGGGGGGTAGGCTATATAAATGAAAGTTGCGCCGGCCGGGGTGCTGAAAACTAGTACAGATGCGGAAAATACTGTGTTTTATACAGCTGTTTATTGAGAAACAAACATCACAATACTTAAAATACAATACATAGGCCTAAATATCACATTTCCAGGTAGTTTTTCCAGTCCAGCTGTCCGGGTGAAGTGAAGACATATGTATAAGGTATTCATGAATGATTTATGAAGTGAAGGCTGAGAGACTACCAGAGGCGCGAGATACAGCACTTTTCCCTCGTGGGACTACAGGTGAGTTCCATGATGTTCATCTCTTATTCTACCTATCCCATTTCACGTCCTCTCATAATTTTCTCTCTATTTTCATTTTCTCTGTTTCTCTCTCATACCCAATCCCGAAGAATTACTGGTTCAGCATTGCATAATATATATTGATCATTTAGGCAACTTCATTGAGAGGTAACTTTTTTACTGAATAATTGCCTACGTGTTGATATTTAAAGTAAACTTCCTGAGAAATGCGGACGCCATATGAATAAGGGGACTTTCGGTGGTTGAACATCGTTATGTTGATGAGAACAGAACATTGTGACAGAAAGCGTAAATCGAGCGCGTAAACATACGCTGTGCGGGAATGTTCTGCTGTAAGGACATCATAACCTTGTCTAAACATCTCTTACGTTGTTTTAGTAGGGGTTTGTTGCCTGTTAGTCTCCCGCTGTTGGTTTTTCTGCACATTAGAATATTTTACTGTGGCTTGGACATTATGGACAAGCTAATGGTTTAAAATTGCAATTTGGGTTGTTAACAACAGAAAAGGTACAACGAGAGTTTGGCACAGTAGAATAAAAAAATGCAGAATTTAATAATACATGTTATTAATATTACCTGTTTCAGGCTAAATATGTGATGAGTATATAAATGCAATGTTATTATATTGAAAGTTATAGTTTGAAATAATAATTTGTCAGACCCTCTAATTCGGAGTCAATTCAGATATTCAGTTTATTGACACTTGGAATATTAAAGAAAAACATTCTAGTCGTACTCTATGTATATATAATTATGTGTCTTATATAATTATGTCTAGTCATTATGATCCCGATATTACCATCGCATACCGCATAGTATTAATGAGTGCATTTTTCTGTTCGTGGTGTGTATTGCATTATTTATAAAAATAAGAGCCAGTTGTGATCAAAATATATTTTTGAACGACTGAAGGGTATTATTCGCTTTCTACCAGACGGGCGTATGAACGAATTATTTTCACAACGACGCCTATATTCTTTGCTTGTAATTCAAATGTCCATATAACGAATTTAGAACGCATTTAAACCTCACCATGTTGTCTATAGCTTGTGAAAAGTACTGATTAACAGTGAAACTATGCCTTTAATATTCAAAGGTTGATGCATTCTAGTCGCTACTAAAACGAGACAACCATTCACACAGAGATCTGGAACATACTATTGATCGTTTAGTCCGTCCTACATACCTTACGGTTTCACTTCAGAGACGTGAGGTATCAAACCGAAAGCAGCAGTTAACAGTTGAATGG
Source organism: Umbra pygmaea (assembly GCA_016801145.1). Classification (NCBI taxonomy): domain Eukaryota; kingdom Metazoa; phylum Chordata; class Actinopteri; order Esociformes; family Umbridae; genus Umbra; species Umbra pygmaea. The sequence goes on from JACXGM010014373.1 coordinate 11,554, forward strand.
AACGTCTGCAAGGTTAATTATACATTTAAAAAAAATCTCTCCATAATATAGCTTTACGCGAGTCTGTCCTCGTGCGCAAGCAGACGCACTCGGGTTCGTATCCAAATGGCAGCAGAGGAATGCATAGTAGCGCGTGCCGCAGCCAGACAAATTGGTCACGAGCAGGTCCTTTCTGTCAGTGTTGTCCAGGTGCTGTAGTTATACCGCCTGTATGACGGTTTGTAGCTGTGTATGTCTATGCACGGTCATGATTTCGTGGCTGAGGTGAAGCCATCTTAATGGACTACATGGAACAATATGTCGTTCCAATTTAGAGATCACAATCTTGTCTTCCAAAAATGTATGCCTTACCAGCACAAGCTAGCACGGCTTTTTAATAGGCTACACATTTTAGACATCAGTTGATTAATGTGTTTTGCGTGCCTGCACCAAAAGGAGAAGCGCTCAAAGAGTTTTTTTTATAACTAGCTATAACGTTTTTACATGTTGCTCATTTAGCAGACGCTGTTGTCAGAGCGTTTTACAGCAGCAAACAGGTAACGGTATTGCTCACTGACAGACACATAGTTCACCTCGCTCATGGATTTGATACCGCGTCCTGGATCTGCCACCCTGACATCTGTCGGAAATCAGCACAAACATCCTGGGAAACCGTTTCTGGTGTCATCACAATGATGTCATACCAGACTAAATAGAAGCGTTTGGTCAGAATAGTTCAGTAGAGTAGCCTACATTAGTCAGGGTGGAATATGTGCATTTTAATGGCTAGCACATTTCGTAATTAAATTGACAGTTGACTGTCAAACTTCATTAAAGAAAATGAACGCTGAATAATAGGAGTATGTAGTGTGTCTTGAAAACAAGACATGCCTAGTTTTTCTAAAGCAGGCAAAATATTTTAATGGAAATCATTCATAAATTTTTTTTAGCGTCGCCAGATTGACGCTAGCAAGATAATGTATTATGAAATATATTGTTAGCAAGATGAGCTTGAGGACAGTCCCCAGATTTCAGATATTTAACTTGCCATTGCTAGCTACGTTTGACTAACTGCTAGAGGTTTACAACATTTCCCTTTGTCTTAGCTGAATTTGATGAGGGGAAAAAAACGTTTTTTTAACTAATTTATATACTGCTTTCGCAAAATCAGCATATCTATTAGTATATATATTGTGTAACAGTCATTAAAGTTCAAAGTCATTAATCCATATTATAAAATATACAGTATGTAGGTAATCCATCTTTATAATATTGATGACAATGTCCAACCGAGTTGCAACCCATTCATTATTAGAGGTTGTTGCTATAAATTGTACAACTCATGAATTTCTAAAAGTATCTCCATAATCTTTCTATGTGAACTGCATTGTTTTTGTTTGCTTTTTTGTGATTGGAAACTTATTTCCTTTTTTAATTTATTGAGTTTACTTTTTGGTTATTTTTTCATGGTTTGTTTTATTGTTTGCCCTTAAAATTTAGGAAAGATATTTAATATATATCGTGCTTGTTAATGTGTAAGATTTTGCAGCTTGTTGACTTCCATTAAACACGTTCATTAATATGCACATAACATATTATACATAGTTATAATTATATGTATTCCCTGAATACATTAAAATACGTCTGTTTATTTTTTGTGATCCTCATTCTGTCTTAACTCTAATAATCCATAGGATCGACCAGCATTTGCAATATCAGATTAGTTACATTTATAAGTATGTGGAAAAAAACACAGTAGCCCTTTTCTTGTATTCCCAAATATTTCACTTTTACATAGAACATGGATGTATTTCCTTGTTTTTATGACCGAAATGGATAGTTAAGAATTTTGTCAGTCATCCTCTTTATCAGCTTTTACAGACTAGTGTGTTTGTCTCTGCATTGATCTATCTAGTGTTTCATTTGTTCTAAGAGTGCCAGGATAAGGAAGTTCTTACTGTAGACTTCTATTCATTGACCTATAGCCAGCATTTGCTCTCAAAACTACATGTTACAAAAATTCGCTGCATTGCAGGACAGCCTATTGTACGTCGCGATGGTCGTGGGTTCGAGCCCGACTATGAGTTCTCTGAATATCCTCGGGACCCATGCACGAAGCCCGGGATTTGGGTTGGATAAATCATATTATCTATCCTGCCACGTCGCTCTCCAGTGACTCCTTGTGTTCAGATTTGGCGTCTTTGAATTCAATATCGGAAGCATAGTCGGTGAACGTAATCATCCCGTGCCTGATCCGACTAAAGGAATATGTGCTGGGTGAACGGTGCGAAAATAATTAGCTGGGCGACGTGTGGTTGGATGAAACATGTGCGCGCCCCACAGCATTAGAGAGCGAATTGGGAAGGGAGAAAAATCGTGAGAATTTAATTGTAATTAATGTAATTTCCTATAAATACAGAAAAATGTTATAATCTTAACGAGTGAAACTTTGCCTAATGATTGCTAATATTATGAATTATCTCTGTAATTTTACTCATCCGTCATTAAATAGACCAATCCTTAAAAAGGATACTGTAAGATTGAGGTAATTTCCTACATTTTGTATGTAACCAGAGCCAGATTAACTGATAATTGATAAACTGATAACTGATTTCTAAACCAACCTCCAAATGAATTAGCCTACTTATACTTTAACATACATATAAATTAACGTGCATTTAAATTGATATACGTGTAATTAACATACCTGGTCATAAACCTAAAGATAATGTTATGTATAACAATCTGGTGTAATGTGTTGACAGTCATGATGACATTACCTGATCTATCCTCTGTAGTAATGTGTGCCCCCCCCCCCCCGCCAGGTGTCTGGCCCCTCTCCTGCCTGTTCTGCATGGTCATGACCAGTCGCCACGCCCCCTACACAGCCCGACTCATCTTATTGGTCCTGCTCGCTGTCACCCCACGGCTTGCCGCCGCCCCCGTGGGCGGCGAGGGGGAGGGGCGGTCCAGGACTCACCTTGGTGAAGACAACCACAGCCACCGCCCCCCCAACCAGACCCAGAGAGAGCAGCAGGGCCATGAGGTGCCCGCAGACACCGCACCAGCCCTCGCTCTAGCCTCCGTCCTCCTGGAGGCCCTGGAGCACCATGGGGGAGGGGGGCAGGGAGAGGGCCAGAGGGAGGAATGGAGGAGAGGAGAGAGGGAGGACCTAGTCCCTGTGGAGGAGAAAGAGGGTGAGGAGACGAGGACAGATGTTGAGAGAGAGGAGCAGCTGGAGAAGAGGATGATGGACCAGCTGGGTGCGGCTCTGGTGGGGGCAGAGCTGAAAGAGATGGAGGAGGAGGAGGAGGGTGGAGACAGAGCTAGTAGAGCAAGTGAGGAGGGTGGAGAGCTGGAAGAGAAGGAAGAGGAGGAAGAGGAGGAGGGTGGGGAAGAAAGGAGATGGGGAGGTAAAGAGAAAAGGGGACTAGGAGTGGAGGAGAGGAAGCCCAGTGTCACATCTCTGCAGCGTGAGGCCAGGGGCTACTTCCAGAATATAGACCTTGGTCTCCAGGACAATGAGATCCTACCTCCTCTGAAGGGTTACAAGGCCTACAACACTCAGCTTGCCCAGGCTGGCAAGAAGATTCACTGGGAGGAGGAGCAGGCCCGCAACACACCCCTGGGGGGCAACTTTATGGACGACTTTGAGAACGAGGCTGAAGAGGAGGAGGAGGAGCTGGAGGAGGAGGCTCTGTCCAGGGGCGAGGAGGAGGCGCGGGCACGGGCGGAGCAGCAGGAGGTGCAGCGGCAGCAGGAAGAGGCGGAGCGCGCAAGAGAAGAGGAGCAGAGGTTGGCCGACATCGCGTCCGACATGCTGCTGCAGTACATGGGGAGGAAGCAGCCGGCGGTACCCTTCCTCATGGCCAGGCAGCAGGCTGGCTCCAGCGCCGCGGAAGACAAGCGGTCCGAGGAGGTGTTCATTGACGCCGATGACGCTGACCAACAGATGATCGACAGGCTGATTGAAATCAGCAGCAAACTACACTTGCCAGCGGACGACGTTGTCCAGATAATTTCCGATGTGGAGAAGAAGAAAAACAAAAGGAAAGAGCTGACCCCACCCAGCAACCCCATCGCCCCGCGTTACCGCCCACTGGTTCCACCGCCACTGGCAACTGGCCCCATGTATCAATACACCACATTCTCCAATAAAAAGAAGCCATACTACTGGCCCTCCAAAAACAAGTGGAACAAGGACAAAGCCAAGAGCAAGGCCTACAAGCAGGACATCTGGTTCAAACCAAAGAAACAGAAGGACGTTTGGTTCAAACCCCAAAAAGAGAAAGATGTCTGGTTCAAGCCTCAGAAAGAGAAAGACTATTGGTTCAAGCCTCAGAAACAGTTCCTTGCCTTCCCCTCCTACCCATACTACCAGAAGCCCTACCGAGCCTACTATCCGGTGTATTACCCCTACCCCAAACCGCCAATGGGGGAGGAGCTACCCTATGGCCCACCTCCAGACTATGAGCTCCAGCCAACCAGGCGCAGACACAGAGCAGGGGACAGGGCCAGAGGGGGAGGTGGGCGTGGCTGGAGACAGCAGCCACATCTCCCCTCCTCCCCCTATATCTCCAACTACATCCTGCCACACCCGCGGACATACCGGCCCCTCCCTGCACCAAAACCCTTGGTTCCCCAGGGCATGGGCAAGCGCCCCCCATTTTACTACCCCCCTTCTGGGCCTAGGGATATGGGTGTGGTCAGGGTTGTGGGCGGGGACTATGAAGAGGATGATGGACTGGTTCGACAGGTAGACAGTCAAGAAGAACTAGAGAACTTTATATCCAAAATATACATGAAACGCAGAATGTACTAGAACACACACACAAAGACATACATACATACCCCCAAAGACATACACACACACACACACGGACAGGCTGACATTACTGCAGGACCAAACAACCAATGGGGAAGAGAGGGTGTGGTAACAGGAAGAATATACGATGTTGGAGAGTTTAAAAAAAGAGGACGATTGCTTTTCTGTTCTTTTTCCACAATGTCATTCTTGATTATTGATGATCAGGGGATCATGGAGAGAGGGAGGGGAAGAGGACAGTTCAGAGAGAGGGAGGGGAAGAGGAGGTCATCGGGCAGTCGGCTTTCCTTTGGCTCCATCTCCTTGCTGGAGTCCAGATACCTACTGGTTTTAGAACTAACAACAACAGGATCCTGCAGATACTAGCAGGAGACTCATGTTTACACAATCAACTACTTTCATTTCTTTCTGTGTTCAGGAGAATGTCTGCTTTTTAGTTTAAATCAGATTTACCAAGATGACAAATCCCACATTCCAGCGTCCTACAGATAAAACTGTTCAATGTCATGCCAATATAATATATTACCCTAATAATATATAATAAATTTCATTACCCAAATAACAGCTGACATCCTACAACACCTCCCTAGAACATACAACTAATGATTTATATACCATTTTTAATTTAATTTTAAGCTCTAGGACTCTGTTATGTGGCCAGTCTCAACCAGAAAGAGTTTATAATCTACATGGGTCCTATTTGTCCAAGATGGACTCTTCATACATGGACCCATACACCACTTTTAATCCATGCTGTGCTGGTACACACTAGCCAAGGCTGACTAGGGATGTGTTTCCACTACCAATCAGAGAAATGTTTGGCATTTCAAGCATTTCTGAATGACAACAGGACAGACAGAATTTGCACTACTATACAATGCCATATAGAGAGAGGAAAACAAATTTATGGCAGAATAGCTTAATAAAATTACAGGTAGAACAAGAATACCAAGAAACCTGTATGTTTGATTCATACATTTGTTTGAATAGAGAAGTATATTGTCATTTAATAAGGGTACTGTAGAATTTCACTGGTGAGAATGGTACACAGTAAAATCACCAGTGTTAAATCAACTCTGAGAGTGTTGAATTAACACTCTCAGTGTTTATATAGTGCCAATGGGAAGCATATAGACACTGACAGTGTTACTTTAACACTCTCAGAGTTGATTTAACACGGGTGATTTTGCTGTGTAGGCTACTCTCTTTCAGAGACCCACTTATAACCCTGTAAAAACTGTATTTCTTGATTTAAAAAAAATGAAACAAGGGATTATTATGGAATAATGTTCCTCTACACTAAGCAGTCTTTTGTTAAAACCAAAATGAATAAAAATGATCAAAGATAAACCCACAATTCCACAATGATAAACACTGTGGAAGCACAAAACTTGGCAATTTCTGTTCAAATGGCAAAATAAAACAAATCTTTATACTCATTGCTATTTTTATGTAATGTTTGTATAAGTGCATGTACGGAAAATGTATATCTAAAATCCTCACGGAAATGTGTCAATTCAAGTACGAACGAACATTGGCAATTACATTTCTTAAGTTTGTAACCCCACCTACTGGACTGCTTCATCTCAGACGAGTACTAAGCTTTTTATTCGTCCGATATAGCCCGACTTGGCTTGGTTCAAGCGGACTGGGGTAGATGGAAACACAATCCAAACCATGATATTTGTTTCCCTGTAGGGGTAAAGTCACTATGGACACAGTCCTCCATCTTACAGCTACCGGACATCTTCTACAGATCCTGAGGAGAGAGGAAGAAAGCTACAGGGAGAAGTGTAAGGTCAGATAGCTTGACCTGATAAATCTGCACGTCTTTTTACTTGCATCATAAAAAAACAAAAACAAACAAACAAAAAATTAACAAAAACAACATCCAGTGAGGAGAAATAAAATGTGGCATTTGTTTCTCTGATTAAACTGTGATATAAAAAATTGAAACTCGGGGGCCAGAGAAAAGCTCCGTCCTGTGAAAGGACTCTTGTGTTGTTTGTGACTTCAGGCTTGTAAGATGTACAGTTCATGTGAAATAAATGCCCCTGTGAAACGTGTACATAAATGCATGACAATTACTAGTTTTGCTATGAAAGAAAAAAATAAAAGCAACTATTTTATTAAAGTTCAGTTTTATAATGCATTTTTGAACAGAGTTTGAATAAAACTAAACTTATTTTATATTCTGTATTCCCCAAGAAGTTTCATAATGCATATTAGTGCACACTCAACAGTAGAATGGTCATTTTACTGAATAGGGCAGAGTTGGGCAAACTAGAGACTTTTTCAAGTGTAAAAAATTCCAGCCCACTTTTAATCTATAACTGCTGGTGTTTGGCCATGCTGAAACTGACAAAAAAAATTGCATTGAATTTAAAATCAGAAGTGGCTCTGAAGCAAAAATGTTTGCCTATCCCTGCAATGTATATAATAGTGTTCACAGTCAAGATCTATGCTACTCAGTGCAGTAAAATATACACTTACCACCCACTTCATTAGGTACACCTTGCTAGTACCTTGCTAGTACCTTGCTAGTACTTTGCTAGTACCTTGCTAGTACCTTGCTAGTACCAGCTTCAGAACTGCCTTAACTCTTCATTGCATGGATTTAACAAGGTCCTGGAAGCAGAGATTTTGGTCCATATTGACATTATTGCATATTGCAGTTACTGCAGATTTGTCAGCTTCACATCCATGATGCAGATCTCCACCAGATCCTAAAGGTGCTCTATTGGATGAGTTCTGGTGACTGTGGTGACCATTTGAGTACAGTGAACTCTTTGTCAGATTAAAAAAACAGTTTTTAGAGGATGTGAGCTTTGTGACACAGCAAGTTATCCTGCTGGAAGTAACCAATAGAAGATGGTATACTGTGGTCATAAAGGGATGGACAAGGTCATCAACAATTCTCAGGTAGGCTGTGGCATTTAAACAATACTCAATTGGTTTTAAGGGACCCTTAACTCTGCCAATAAATTATCCCCCATCCCATTACACGGCCACCAGCATGAACCAGTGTTAAAAGGCGGGATAGATGCATGCTTTCAAATTCTGACCCTATCATCTGAATTTCACAGCAGAAGTCAAGACTCATATGACCAGACAATGTATTTCCAATCTTCTTTGTCCAATTCTGAAAAATCTTCTATTGGCCCATGCAAAGTGTAGTTTCAGTTTCCTGTTTTTTGCTGACAGGAGTTGGACTGATGTGGTTTCCTGCTGCTATAGTCAATGTGCTTCAAGGATCTATGTGTTGTGCATTCAGAGATGCTCTTCTGCATACCTTGGTTGTAACAAGTAATTATTTGAGTACCTGTGGTGTATCTATCAGCTTAAACCAGTCTGGATATTCTCCACTGACCTCTGCCATCAACAAGGCATTTCTGCCCAGAGAACTGCTGCTCACTGGATATTTACTCTATCTCTGACCATTCTCTGTAAACCCTAGAGATGGTTGTGTGGGAAAATCCCAGTAGATCAGCACTTTCTGAAACACTCAAACCAGCCTGTTTGGCACCAACAAACATGCCACATTCAAACTCACTTAAATCACCTTTCTTCTTCCCCATTCTGATGCTTGGTTCAAACCTCAGCAGATTGTCTTGACCATGTCTACATGCCGAAATGCATTGATGTTCTGCCACGTCATTGGCTGATTAGATATTTGCGTTCATGTGAAGTTGAACTGGTGTACCAAATGGCCAGTGAGTGTATTTCACAGTGTAGTTTATATTATATAGTAGAGTTTTCATTAGACAGGAAAGTTAATAATTACTATTACACTGTCAAGTTTATATTAAACACAGTATAGGTTATATTACACATTTTATCTACACTGCTCACTGGAATTAAGGGATCCTGCATCACATACATCACAGACAATCATCATAGGATAACACCAAGTCAGTTAGACTTCAGGGATATCAATCTTTCCAGTTAGGAAGCATAAGGGATTGTATATCAATGTCACCTGTTTTGGTGCAAATGAGAGTGACAACAGGTACACTGGAGAAGCAACAGCAAGACAACCCCCAAAAGGGAATGGTTTGCAGTTGGTGGCCACAGACAATTGCTCCTTATCCTCCCTGATTGAGGACTGAGTCTTCTCTAGTTCAGCATTTTGCTAGTGTCCTACTGGTAGTCCTACTGGTAGTCCTACTGGTAGTCCTACTGGTAGTCCTACTGGTAGTCCTACTGGTAGTCCTACTGGTAGCATGAGATTCTACCTGCAGCTCATTTAGGATGCACAGGTAATCCAGCTCCTCCAGGATGTCACATCCATATGTGCTGTCACAAGAATGTTTTCTGTGTCTCCCAGTACAGTCATAAGAGCATGGAGGAGATACCAGGAAACAGGCCGTTACACAAGGAGACCTGGACAGGAGTGTAGAAGGGCATCAACCCAGCAGCAGGACCGGTATCTGTACAGGGGGAGCACTGCCAGAGCCCTACAAAATGACATCCAGTGGGGTACTAGTGTGGACTACTTTGTCTGACCAATCTGTCAAAAACAGACTCCATAAGGGTGGCATGAGGGCCCAACGTCCTCTAGTGGGACCTGTGCTCAATGCCCAGCACTTTGCAGCTCGATTGGCTTTTGCCAGAGAACACCAGAATGGGCAGGTCCACCTTTGGTGTCACGTTACTTTCACAAATGAGAGCAGGTACACACTGAGCACATGTGACAGAGGTGAAAGAGCCTGGAGATGGCGTGGTGATCGCTATGCTGCCTGTAACATCATCCAGCTTGACTGGTTTGGTGGTGGGTCAGTGATGGTCTCGGTAGGCATATCCTTGGAGGGTCACACAGACCTCCATGTGCTAGCCAACGGTACCCTGAATGCTGTTAGGTACCGGAATGAAATACTCAGACCCATCATCAGACCTTACACTGGTGCAGTGGGCCCTGGGTTCCTCCTGGTGCAGGGGTGGACTAGCCATTGGGAGGTTCGGGAGACAGTGAACGGGCCGTCATATGTTACTTTGGCGGCTGGTCAGCTAGTTACAGGCCTGGACGTATTGAAACAGGTGACAGTAGGCTGAAATGGACTGGCTGTCGAATCCGCAGGAGCGCAAAACTCCGCTGTGTCCTGGCCGTCAAATCTATATTTAGATGAGGAGAAAGCCAGAGTGAGTGACGGAGGCTCTATTCTATTCATCGAAGGCCTGTTCAGATCAATGATTTGCAACGAGACTAAATGCAAATTGCTAAATAATTCCTGGTGTTCCAGAACTGCAATAGTGCTTGTGACTTGGTGATTAGGTAGTGTAGGTCTCCAAAGTCAAAGTCAAAGTTGTTTATTTATCATATGCATCGAATAACATACATCATCCTATGCAGAGAATTCTTATGACATGGCACGGCGCATCTATGCAGTGGGCTTAAAAGAGAAAAAAGAATTACAACAATATAAAGAAATATTAAAATAATAATGACAGTAGTAATAATAATAAATATAGTTGCAAGCAACGATGGGACGGGGTACTCCGATATGGCAAGTATAGGAAAATAGGCTTCCAATGGTACCAAACATTACTTTCTAGCATGTACGGTTCAGGAAATATGACATTGTGAAATTATCGTGAGTCTTTGAACCATTGGGTCGGCCAGTATGTCAGCCATTTTGTATTGTATTTCTTA
>JACXGM010014374.1:0-22083 GCA_016801145.1 Umbra pygmaea
AAATCAACAGCCACCATTACTGGCCCTGTCCTGCTGCTAAATCAACAGCCACCATTACTGGCCCTGTCCTGCTGCTAAATCAACAGCCACCATTACTGGCCCTGTCCTGCTGCTAAATCAACAGCCACCAGTACTGGCCCTGTCCTGCTAAATTCACAGCCACAGTACTGGCCCTGTCCTACTGCTAAATCAACAGCCACCATTACTGGCCCTGTCCTGCTGCTAAATAAACAGCCACCAGTACTGGCCCTGTCCTGCTAAATTCACAGCCACAGTACTGGCCCTGTCCTGCTGCTAAATCAACAGCCACCAAGTATGACTTTTAGGATATGCCTTTCACATTAAGAATGTTTAAATAGGCATGTGAACATGGAAACATTAAATCAATGACACAGTAGGTATCTGATATCAGCAACCATGGGATGTTGTGATGCCAGCCTACCAACAGCCCATATGAAAAACATGTTCATCATTTACTTTGTTTCAAAGAGACAATGAGCTCATACATGTTTACTATGGGACACAGAGAGCCAGGGCTTTGTTCATTTTGCCACGTTTGACATTGAACTTCATCCAACATCACATTTACATCGACTCAAATCTTGCCCCGGTCCCTAATTCCAAAAGCCATTTTTTCTAATATTGGGATCATGTGTCTCTGTGCCTGTACGTGTGTGTCTGTGTGTGTGGTGTACAGGGTGGTGGTATGACGGTGTTAAAGGACAGTCTCTTGGTGTGTACACTTCCTGCAATGGTAAAACATGCCTACCATATTGGGGGCCCTGTGAGTAGCTTGAGCTACAGTCTCAATCCCCAGGCCCACCAGCCCAAGTGAGTAGATAAACACACTCACTCACACACACTTTATCACTCTCTGGCCTGAGTACGCACCCTCTCCTCCGATAGGCCTCATTTTTCCCTGGATGTGAGGACTAAATCCGCGGAGGGCCTGCTGTTCTACGCAGCAACCAGAGGGAGGAGCTCTCACATAGCTCTTTACATGTCCAAGGGCCGGATCAGACTGTCTGTAGGGAAGAAGACGGAAATCTTCAACAGGGAGAAATATAACGATGGAAAGTGGCATTCGGTCAGTGGGTTGCCATCAACAACCAATCTTTAGTCTGTGATGTTGTCTCACATAATTAAAATATGGCAGTATTTGATTAATAATAGATATGTTTCTGTTTTTGTGAGAAACATGTTGTGTGTAGTAAAAGTCAGAACTGCAATATCGTCTTTGGTGACCTCCTACTCTGCAGGTAATATTCAGCCGGGAGAAGAAGAAGTTCCGGCTGGTGGTGGATGGTATTAGGGCTCAGGATGGACACCTGACCAGTAATAAGGCCATGTCTATGGAATTAATCTCTCCTCTTTACCTGGGCAGTGTATCTGATACATTGAGAACAGAACTTAAGGTAAACAAGATTGCCCACAGACACACACCAACTAATTACTATTTATTTGGGTGGGGGGTTATTATTTTATTGCCAGAACTGTAGAAAGCAGAAGCTATGGAGATGCATATATGAGGATAGACAGATTGGAACGGTACAGACAGTCTGCCATACCAGGGTTCGAACCCATGTTGACAAGGTGCATGTGTGGTCTGAAATTGTGAGCTTAGACCACTGCACCAAACTTTGTTTCTTTACCATTGTCAAGCAGGTGCTTGCAAGTAAGAATATCATTATGTGGTTTGCCAAGCGTATCCTCTGCATGTTTTCAACCCTCTCCTCGAGGCACACATTCCACAGTTTAGCTGTGGCTGCTGAATTAGCTCACAGTATTCATTATTCAATTGTTTGATAATTCACAGATGAGTTGAATCAGTTGTGCTAACTCAGAAATATATCAAATACATGAAACGGCTGGTGTTCTCAGAGGAGAGGGTTGAAAAACACTGTTCTACAGTATACTTACAACTAAACATTGCTTGTTTTTTTCTGTTTTCTTTCAGTCTAAGCTACTCCCAACGCAGAGTGTGATTGGCTGTGTGCGTAACTTCAAGATGAATGGAACTCTCATGTCACAGCCAAACACCAATCGGGGCGCTGGTCCCTGCTTCACCCAACAGATCCAGCGTGGGGCTTACTTCTTAGGGACAGGGGCGTATGTCATCATCAGTGAGTACAATGGGAAAATACTGAAAGTTTTGAGGTGAAATGCTACATGATGATAATAATGGTGACGTCTGTTCCAGATGATTCCTTTGTGGTTGGCTCCAGCTTTGAGGTGGTGTTCGACATCCGTCCCAGGAGTCTGACCGGGGTTCTGCTTCATGTGGAAGACTCCGACCGGGCTCGCCATGGGGCCAAAAACAGACATCACCTCAGCCTCTACATGAACCGAGGAGAGGTGAGACTGCCTGATGGCCAATAGCCACTGGTCTAAGCCACTGCTTTCGGTGCACATAAACTGTGGAAGCATCGGTTTAAATCTGGTCGCCTAGAGCTCTTTCAGTAGATTCTTTCCTCTTGTCTTTTCCCATTTTCCTGTCAAATAAAGCAAAGAAAATGCTTGCCAATGTCTTTCATTAAAGAAAGCCATTAAAAGAAAGACAGCTGGTTATAAAGATCAAGCTGGCAAGCTGAAAAACAATTTTGGACAGAGTTTAGTTTGCTTAAACGAAATTTTGCCTCATCAGTCCTACTGTGATGTGACATACGTGTCTCTCCAGGTGGTGGCGCTGGTGAACAACGGAGCCGGGGAATTCAGTGTGACCATACGGCCCCGGCAACCCTTATGTGACGGAATGTTCCACAGAGTTGCAGGTATAACTTTCTAGAACATACCTCTACCTCTACATGCCAATACCCAAGCTAACACAAACTTGCACCGATATGTCACTATAATTAGTACTCCTGTGGGCAATGTTTGTTTGTTGCCTCAGTGATCAAGAGGAACAATGTTGTGGAGATGCATGTGGACAATGAAGGCGACCACAAAATAGGACCGACCTCCTCTTCCTCGACACTGACTAAAGACCCATTATACGTGGGAGGCGTTTCAGGTATGTACTCTGGAGGAGAGGTCAGTGAATTTACAACAAGTAGACAGTGAAGAACGGATACATCGAAGACATATTCTGTGTGACTGTTGACCTCATCGCTGTTATGCTTTTCGAATACAGTACAGTATCAGTCTTCTGTCTCAATTTTCTGCAGAAACGTCCATACACCCGAGCCTCCCGGTGACGGAGTCCTTCAAAGGATGCATCCAGAACATGAAGATCAACGAGGAAGAGATCTCCTTTGAGAAGCTCTCTAAGGTGTTTGGACCAGTTAACCTCAGAGAGTGTCCTGCAGGCTGAGCCTGGATGACAATATTCTGGACCCATGCCAACTGTCCATGGGCCGCCACGTGCAATCTGTTCCAGAGAATTTGTACTGTTAGTGTGTGTGAGTTGGGTTGTGTATGTTAGCGTGCATGTGTGTGATGTGAGGTATACATGTGGCTCAGAGGTTAATGTGTGCCGTTCTCTATCAGGAACATAAAGATAAAATCTCTATAGTATATTTATTTTGTGATGAATGTGCTAGTATTCTAATGTTGTGTCATCTAGGATAGGATTGTTAGTTTACCTCTGAAATTGCTCCTTTTTCATATTTTCTTTCCCATAGTATTCTGTACATAGAGCAGCTCTAAAAATATTCACCCAACCCCTTGTTCTTTTGCCCATTTTATTGTTAAATTAGAGTGAATTTACATCAGTTTTTGCCACTCATCAACACGAAAAAAGTATAGAATCAAAGTAAAAAATTAAATCTGCAAATTGTACTAAATTATTTACAATAATAATAATATATTGCATAAGTGTTCAGCCCCTTTGCTGTAATACACATGAATGAGCTGTGAGGGCAACCAATTACCTTTAGTTACCTATTAATTGAATGGTGTTTAACTTTTTGCAATTAGGGTTTTTCACATGATTTCAGGTTAAATACAAGCTCTGTGAGGTCCAACATTTGGGTATTCCAATTCCTAACAAAAAGTAGGCTACGTCATGAAGACAAAGGAACATATAAAGCCAATCAGAGTTCTTCACAAGCAACAATCAAGGGTGTTCCCAAAGCTTGGAAAATCCCACAGATTTTATATAAATTTTAATAATTTGCAAATTATATTTTTTCCTTTGACATGGAAAATGTTGTAATATCATTAATATGGACTTTGTTGTGTCAATCAGTGCTAATTTAATGCATTTTGATTTCATGTTGTAATACCATAAAATGTGTAGAAGTCCAAGGGGAAGAATCATTTTGAGACGCACTATAAGCTCTCTTTAGACTTTAGAGTATTGCCTGGTCAGATTTACATCATGGATACCAGAATAACCTACCCTGCACTTAAACCAACATTAACCAGATAACAAAGATGAAATTCTCAGCCACAAAACGGAAATTTACAGTGCGGTTACCATATCAAATACGAAACTGTGCCTCTAGCGACATAGGCCCCGTTTTAACTTATATTCCATTTTTATCTATGCTCTACTATTATAAATTTGGGATTAGTGAATTATTAGTAAAAAGCTAGATATTCTCTCTCAACAGATTTTAACATTATATTCAGATGAATTGGGACCACTGAGAAATGTATGTTTTCACCACTAAATCATTTTTGATCTCAGTGTTCTCAAACACAAGTGAATATACCTCAGCCTTAGCCTTTTTTTAACTTTGTACAATACTTGATTACTTTTTTCCATAATGAAAAATTGCACTGCAATAGATGGTTAAAATAGCTACCAATAACTTTAAACTTTGCCACCCTTTATTGTACATGAAGCCTTATGCATTCCTACCTTCTGACCAAGGTTGTCATTCAACACGTCAATGGGTATTGATCATGTCTGTCCGTCACTCTTTATTTATGTCTACTGTAAATTATTGTATTTGTTTTGAACACTGTTTAAATTTCAATGCTAAACCTTTGAATACAATACAGCAAAGCATGCTCTAATCCAAAAATAAAAAATTTGATCTTTTGGATAGCTTTGCCATTGCTAAATATTTGACAGAAGTTTCCCACTAGCATTCCAAATCTTAAAACATATCTTTATATAAGATATAGATATAAGCAATAAGTACCATCATGCACTGGCCGGAGCGCTAAGCTGTGGTATACTGGAAACATGAACCTGAAATGACTTGTCATTATGAACTGGTAACCATTGTCTAATACATATTTTGAAAATAAGTCAATCAAACATAAAAATGTAATCTCCACCCTCTGTGCTCATAGTTTGCACGAAAGAATATATGCTCAAATATCCTACAATAAAAATATTTTAATAACATATTTATATACATATATATTTCAGTTAAACAATTCATGAAAGCAGGGGGGACTGCAGCACCCTCATCACCCCCACTTCCCACGTCCCTGTGCTGTTGTCACAGGCGAGGGAATGGCAACCCGGTCGTAGGAGCTGGTCTAGGGCTGGATGAAAGAGGTGCACATCGAACCAGCGAATGCCATGGCAGCTGGAGAGTGCATATTGTTACTGGAAAAATTGCAGGCATTTCCGAAGGGATACTGAAAGCATATATCCTGGAAGACAGCTGAGCAGCTAGGATTATGTGGATCTCCGGAGATGTTAAAGCACATAGCTGACGGTTCTCTGTAGTTCCTGGAGTCAATTTGTGTAAAACAGATTGTTCTGTGTTCTCTGCTCTTCCTGGCATCCATCTGTTTTAGCCACATAGCGGGGGGGCTGTGGTCGATCCTGAGTTTCAGCCATCACATCCTTCTGTTTCCCGGGCGTATCTGTCACTCCAGGGAGGTTGGTCACAAAGCTCCTTGGTAGCTCCTTAGCAGCACTCAGAGCCGCATCTGCAGTAGCTGGGCTGGCAGCCACACCACTTGACGTCACAGGGGTATGAGCTGAGGTCATTGGGAGAAAAAGGACAGAGAGGTTCTTGGCTTCCTCTGGCCCCAGGCCCAGCTGGCACAACAAACCAGGGTTACTCATCAGCTCTGGAGCAGATAGTGGGAGGTACAACAAAAAGGGGGATCTATACTCTTCTGAGGCCATGAGGGTGGATGGGCCTGCTGGAGCAGAACTGGACAGAGTCTCCTTTGTCAAGGTAGGAACCACAACTGTAGGCAGAAGCTGCACACTGGGGGCACTGGACACCACAGGGAGACACGGAGGAACAGGAGCCAAAATATCGGTCCCTGAAGTTGGACATGTCTCATTTGAAGATTGGGCCGGTGTTACTGCAGCAGGACCAGGTAGGTTAGCACTGTCTGATTTAGTCTCCACCATGATAGAAGAATGACAGATACCACTGGAGGGTTCTGGGTCCACGGTTTCAGCAGTCGGGGGACAAGCCTGAGTGGAAGCCTGGCTCTCCACTGCTGCAAGATGGGGGAGAATAACAGTGACATACTCCGTCTCTGATGTTGCTAAAGGAAGAGGATACTGCAGACCAGTGGACTCTCCTGCCACATTTTGGACTGAATCTTTGCTCAAATTAATTTGCACCTTCTGGACAGTCTTAGCTGGGACTGAAACCTGGAGCTCCACATGTGATAGGGAGACAGCAGAGACTAAACCAGGGATCTCCAGTGTGGTATCTGGGACAGAGGGTGTTTCCAGGGGTTTGACTGGAGTCATTGGTGTGACTTTAGAATCGTGATACTCCTCAGGCTCTGAAACGACGACTTCTTGTGCCTCCACCACAGGAGCTGTTATGTCATCACTGATGGGATGGATGGCCTCTAACGTTGGTCCTGCTGCCAGGGCGGCCAGCATCGAGGTACAGGTGGATTTGGCACAGAGAGGGTAGGCACCTGGAGGCGGAGCCACCACTGCACGCTCAGTCCCAGCCAATGGGTGATCAGCCAGGAACACAATTATGTCAGGTACAGGCTCTGTCTTCACAATGATCAGAGACTCTGATGGGAGCACGCCAGTCCGGATTAGCACCACCGGCACCTCCGGGTTGATCTCACTGAGGGAGACCCGCTGAAAGATGGCCGAACGTAGGGCAGAACAGACACCGGCACTAAGGTTGCTGGAGGAGAGTGGAGGAGAGGCCTGGGCGGGTGGGTTTGGGTGAATCCTGCGACGGTACATGGCCATGTCTTTAGCAAAATCTAGGTTTGGCCCAGGGGTTAGGACAATTGGGTTGGCAAAGACCTGCTGGCCCACCTCAGTCTGGTCTTTGCTCTTACAGGTTGCTGTGTCCATCGACTGAATGTCTCGGCTGCTGCTGTTCTGGTCAGTAGGGACCAATGGGAAAGACTCCCTGAGGTCCTCACATCTATTTTTCCTAAGCAGCAGGTGTGTCCCTCTCTCCAGGATTGGCTTGGAATCTGGAAAATTTTCAAGACCCCGAACAGTGTCCTGAGGCTGTTGTTTTATGTCTTTATTGTTTTTCCTGTAGACTGCAAACAAGCAAAAGCGTGCATCACAATTTATAACTTACAATATAAATATAACAAGCCTTTCATGATTATTATTGACTGGTTTTGAAGTAATAACAACAAATAGCATGACAATCCCTGACACAAATTTACTTACAGTGACAGCCTTTTGTGGCACTGAATACTTCCAGAAGTTCATTAAGAGGCATGACTGGCATTTCTGTTAAACAAGATTAAAAGTTATAGAAGTTGATCAACAAATCATTTCTCAAACATTATATCAGTCTAAGTTACGCCCCTGTATTTTAGTAATGCAGAAACAGACTGATTACCTTCATGACACGTATCTCAATTCATTCAACCCTCTTCCATTGATGAAATACATAACGTGTCACTAAAAGCGGCCACAAGTAGTCATAGTTGCCTACCATCTCTGAAGATAAGAAGCTCGTTGAAGAAGCTTGCAGCAAACACAGGAATACTATCTGGTTGATATTTGATAACAGCCTGGGAAACTGCCTTAAGCAAATCCTTCAACCCCGCGGGAATATTCACCTTTTTTTCCCAATGAGACATGCTTGCACTAGAGAATTAAATGTTACCTGTAAAAGGTCGTTAGAATTCTACAGTTCAACTTTCAATAGCCAGTGGAATAGCTTACATTTGTTATGAATGATCTTATAAATGTATTGTTATTGAGTTATTTTGTTTATAATATTTCATATAAAAACAATCCTGATCTGCGTCATAAAGGCGTGTAACAGTTGAAGTGCGCATGCTTGTTGGCCTGCAAGCTTGCATTTTCTATCCACCTGTCAGATCGTTTGGTGCGGGATTTAGGCAACATTTTACTCCTTACCCATGCCAGTCAAGCTTTGCATTGATTTTTCATGGTACTCATGCTTCCTCTCCAGGTGCAGGTTTGGACATCAGCTTTTTCTCCGGAATGTTCTGTTGCTACATTATTTTTCTTTTCAATGAGCCCCATTCCCCGAAAATGACAACCAATATGCTTTTCATCACATTTTAATAAATATGTTTTTGTGAACTTTCAATTATACATTTTTTATCAACACATGAACTAGTGATGAAGACAATTTGCAGTTTTCCTGAAAAATAAATAACAAGGCAAATATGCTTAAAGAACGATAAATGGCCTCAGGTTGAATAGATTTAGTTTCAAACATTCCTATACAAGACATTCTCTATCCCACAAATATATCTGGTTCCACCAAATAAAAATACAGCATAGAACACCTACAGTACAGGGTGAATGTTTTACCAGAAGTGCATTGCAAAGGGACCAATTCATTTAGCTAGAAAATCATACTAGTACAGCTAGTTATTTACACAGTACGTTTTTTTTATAAATATGAATATACTTGTTATTTAAAACAAAAAATGTTGAAACAGAGGAAATCAGGCTTTATCTAGAGCAGATTTGAAATTACTTCCAAAACTTAAGGCGATTAAAGCTAGGATCCTTAACCAAAACAAAAATCAGTCATCACATCTGTTGAAAACTAGTCAATAGGTCTACCTGGAGAAATTTTATGATAATCAAATTCAATCAAATTTGTGTTCTGGCCATTCATGACATTCAAACTATTTTTAACCATCTGGCTATTTAATGGTTATTTACATTTACATCATTTACAACAGAGAATATTAAGCTTATGATTTCTAATGGGGGTATAATGTAAGTTGCTGAATGTAATTTGCTTTGGATGTGGACTGTAAATTAAATGTATCTAATGTAAAACATCTACTTGTGTCACGATGAGTATGCAGGAATCAAGCGCTGGAGTCAGAGTGAGGCAAAACTCAAGGTTTTAATAAATTACAATCAAAGATGATTGAGGCACACAGGCCAACATTCAATCTGACTCTATATACCTGCAGTAGTAGCTAACAGGCACATATCTGGGGGTAAAAAGTCACTGAGTCACAAGTGTAACATATGCAATAGCTTGGTAAATGCTGTTTTCTAGAACAACTGAACATGCAGATAATTGTCTAAAGAAGAGCATTGACTAAATGCTGACACCGTGTATACACCTGACACAAACAATGATGCACACATAAAATGGGGAAATGTTTTGTACATATATACAAAACACTAATTGGCAACAGGGATCAGCTGGGGGTAGAACTGTGAGTAAACAAGGACAATTACAATGACTCTTGTGCAATTGATTCTTGGAAATATGCCCATGTCTAGCCAAAAGGTGAAGCCCATACCTCCATGTCACAGTCCAGGCTTGGCATCAATTCCCATTAACACAAATGCCAGCTGATGAGTAGCAGCATAGGAATTGTGCAGTTGAGCACCTTGCCATAAGGTAAAAGTGATAACTAAGTGGCTCGGGGTACAAAACATCTACATTTTGGGTCCATGGACAGTAAATTTCCCAGACCTTAATCCCACTAAGAAATGTGGTTGACAAACAAAATCCCACCAATTCTGACAAACTCCAAACATTGATCATGTAAGAATGGGATGCCATCAGTCAGGATGTGGCCCAGAAGTTAATTGACAGCATGCCGGGCGGATTGCAGAGGTCTTGAAAAAGAAGGGTCAACGATCTAAAAACACTGAATCAGCAAACTTTGTGGAGACCAATACGTGTGTTATTCCCAGAACCCTTACCTACGACTGTACATTTCATAGTGGAAACACATTTAGCTACCTTAGATTGTGGCAGGTCCATGGTTGTGAAAGCTCCCTAGTTCGGTCTCTGGTTGGTGGATGAGCTCTGCCCTCTGTTCAGCTCCCCCTGGTGGCCAAACGAGATTTGGGCGCCGTGTCGTTGCTGCAGTGGCAGGGACGCTGGAAAGCTTTTTTAGTTGGGGTGCTGAATGAAAGTGGCATACAGTCCATTCATGATGGCAAATAGGCTAAAGCAGTAAAAAGTGATGTGATATCCGTATGGTCTCATACTGTAAACCACGGCTATCAGGTAATCAGCATTAAGAATTCGAACCTTATAATACAATGATTATGTCTAATGATAACAATAAATTAATTGTAAAATGTTTTAATAAAAAGGGCACTTTACAATACAGCACTTGTTGAATGAATGAATTAATCTAAAGGGAAATACTATCGCGCTGCGCGTTTCCATTTCCTCTATTTGGGCACGCACGACGCAACCCAATAGCGGAAGACAGCTCGCAGAAGAAAGCGCTGTAAAACAATGGCGCTGCTGGGTAGGCTACTACAAAACACTTTTAATCGAATTATATCATTTTGATAATAACATGCGATACAGTCATTATTTATTCGAAGAAGTGGTGAACTAGCAGCCCACGGTTGCTCACAGCAGCGCCAACGATACAAGACACACATCTCCTTCCGACCAGTCTAGACTGCCGCTGTCATTTCTGTTCTCCTGTGTTGCTTGGACAGTCGGTGAGTGTTGGTAACTTGGGTGTTATTAACGTGTGATCCATGGCGGACCCAGAACAAACACAACAACAATTGGAGGAGAAGTCGGAGCAGATCGACGATGCCGAGTTGGCATTTAAAGGAATTAACATGCTGCTCAACAACGGATTCAGAGAGAGCGACGAGCTTTTCAGAAAATACAGGTTAGGTGGTGTGCCAGTGCTGCCAGAAATTAAATAATTTTAGTACCTATTATATTATAGTACTGCTATAGTTTATTAAAGGGCTCTGTTTAAATTTTCTGATTGATGAAACACATGAGAAAATGAAAAGAGGCTAGGCTATTGATTGCTGTTTGTCATAATTTTAGTACATTTTTAGTAGCTGCAGTAGCTAGGTGTTGACTTGTTTCTCTACTTTATTGAGGAATCAATCCGATTATGATTTTACAGATTGCAGTGTTCCTGAATATGTGAAAAGTTGTTTTAACACGATTTACAGTATTTCATACAGATCTGTCGATTTGGCAATTTGTCACATTGGGAAGATTGCCATAACACCAGTATCACATCTTAAAAACCAACCAATCTTAATTAATCCAGTATTGTCATTTATCTATAACTGAACCAATTCAAAAGGATTACTTAGGAAATCTGAAAAATCAGTGTCGTACTAAATGAAGTGTCCAAGTCATTTTGTGCTCAATATTAGAAAACACAACTATTATTCTCCAGCTTCAGCCAAATACTCTACCTCTCTACTTCTTGTCGATCTGTTTTGATTTGTATACACCTTCCAGGGCTCTTGTTAAAAATATTTTTAATTACTTCTTTTATCTCATACCACGCCACTGTGTTGTGCTGAAAATACACTTTCTTTAATTTAGTAATTGAATTGCCTTTTAGTAAAATTAAATAGATTTTAAAGTATTCAAACTCAGGAATTGCAAATCGCCAGATACTAATATGCCAATGAAGAAATCTACTGTAGATGACTGATAATGCAGATTACCTTAATAAATAAATAGATAAATGCAAATGTCAGTCAGATAGAATCTGCAGGTACTGTAGGCTGAGTCAGCCACTACCTTTTTACTAATCTCTGAAACACAGAAGTCAATTGCGCATCATTTGTTCAGTTTCTTCACTTAAGAAATGTGTGTCGTTGCATATTGCTATATCTGTCCTGGATTTAACAATACAACAATTAAATTTAAAATCTAAGCCAAAGCCATTCCCATATTTCTCATTGGTGTTGTTCTGTCTCCATGTTTAAGCCTTTAAGACGCCTACTTCCAATCATGATTCAACCAAATAATCTGTCATCATACCAAAAAACAGGAACAATGCATATCATTATTTCACATACCTATTGCTGACAGTCTTTTCATAATATTACTTTGCCCACAGGAGATTAGACACTACAATACACACACGACTTGACCATCAGAAATGCATTACAAGGTGTAAATTATTAGTTGTCTTACAAAACAGGATCGCCAAGTTAGAGTACCTTAAACAGCTTGAAGACTTTTGAATAAGCTAATGTGGACAGCCGATTCAAATGATTAAATGTGCCAGTGGCAAAGCAGGGAGAAAGTGCTGAAAAAAAGGAACTAAGATCCACACAACCTAAATCTGTATAATAAATGTTAGAAGATCACCATATATAATACTACGATAGGGACCAAGAAGTTATTCAGTGCCAAAAAGTTGAAAGTTCTTGACTTTCAATGCCATCTCCTGATTTAGTATTTTTAAAATGTATTACTTGGAAACATATAACCTTAAATTAAATCTGAAGAAGTATACCTTCATAGTAACTGTTTTATTTTAAATCCAAACTTTTGAGGTTACTAAACAGAACAAAACTTCAACTTGTAAATTAGCTAGAAAGATGTGTCTCTGGCCCTTTCCCAGTTAGGGGTAGTGATGAGATCTACCACAGACTCACACAACTAAATCGCTGGCTGAAAACAGAGTTCTGCCCATCACAAGAGATTTGAAGAATTTGTGGAATACTGGCTCTCATTGGGACTCGCCTATAAAAAGAGTCAAGCCTAACCTGCTGAATAGTTATGGGCTCCATCCTAGCTGGAATGGTGTTCATATTTTATCTAGCAACATATACAGGAGTCTAACTCCAATAGCCTCACCCTGAAATAGGGTGCAGGTTAGGCTGCAGGCTATTTGCCAGTCTGCTAGCTTAGTGGAGTTTGCTGTTAGCATAGCCAGTGAAGCGAGTTCAGTTTTCCCCATTGTGACTGTACTTCTATCCAGGTTGACAAAAGCTAAACAAGGTGGTGTTCACAACATTATTTATGTAATTACAATTACAAAAAATACTCTAACCTCTAGATAGGACTACTAAATGTTCAATCCCTTACTTCAAAGGAAATCATGGTCAATGAACTAATTACAGATCATAAACTTGTTATGATTGTCCTGTGTGAAACGTGGCTTAAGCCTGATGAATGTATTGCCCTTAATGAGGCCTCTACTCCTGGTTATGGTGGTGACCATATCCCCAGCGAATCTTGCAAATGCGGTGGTGTCGCTGTCATTTATGACACTGATCTTAATTTTACACCGAAATAAATAACTGGGTGTGTGTCTTTTGGGGTTCTAGTCATGAAATCTTTGTGCCTTACTCAATCAATTAGCTACTATCTACAGGCCACCTGGGCCATACACAATATTTCGTAATGAATTCCCTAAATTCTCATTTAGCCTAGTAGTCATGGCAGATAATATTATAATTTGTGGTGATTTTAATATTCATTTGGAAAACTCAAATTACCCTCTCAAAAAGGCTATATTATAGCAATTATTGACTCAGTGGGTTTTATCCAACATGTCTCAGGACCTACACACTGCCATAGTCACACGTTGGACCTTGTTTTGTCTCATTGAATAGATGTTTTAGATCTCAGTGTTTATCCTGATAATCCAGGAATTTTGGACCACCATTTTATTACATTTAATGTCACATCAGTTACTCCCATTGGAATGCAACCGGGATTATTAGGAGCAGCACTATAAATTCTCTGACAACCCAAAGGTTCTTGGATGCCCTTCCTGACTCGATCTACCATACCAATGATGTCATGAAACACATCTGTGAATGATCCAAATGAAGATCAAGATTTTAGGATTTAAAATGTCCATTACAACCCTCTATCAGACACATCAGTAACCCAAACATCAAAATACATTTGCCTTTCTGTGCATAGAGTAACAAAATAACTTTAACCAGGTGGAGATTCCTGACCGGTATTTTCTATGGAATAACATAAAGTGCTTCTTACCTCAGATATCTGTGCCTTTTCTCCCGTTGTGCAGCACCAAAACCAATTGGTGAAAAATTGGTCAACTATCAAAATGCACAGAGTAAAGTATTTGTGGCAATACCAATAAGAAAGGTTTGTTTTATAAAACCTTTAATAGGAAAAGTTATATGAAATACAAATCTTACTATGCCCATCATTAAAATATGATTTAATGAATAAATAATTATGAATAATCTGCCCATTTAATTATGGTGCTTTTTTGGTGTCCCAATAATCGGTAATGTGTATCGGCCTTGAAAAATCATAATCGGTCAACCTCTATAATAGACCTAAGGTTTTTGATGTGTAGTTGATCCTAGAAGATCTCAAACCCATGGAACATGCTTCAGGATCATGTGGCCTGATGACTCCTTCCTGTCTCCATCCTGAACCCACCCCGCTGTGCTGGTGCTCACATCACTGCTGTTGGTGATCACATTGTCACCATGTGTCTCCACCTGTACATCTCCAGAGCGTGTCTCGTTGTCCCTGCCCAAGACCAGCCAATTGTGTTGATGCTACACAAAGACTGTTGTCACAGTCCACCCATTCCTATCTGTGTTTATGGACTAATTCAACACTGATAAACATTGTGACCCTAATACAATGGGCTGTGTACCTTCAGATCCCTCAACTGGTACAGCCAGAAGAGGACTGGCCACCCCCATGAGTCAGTCTGGCCTCTCTCTAGGTTTCTTCGTAGGTTCCACCTACTAAGGTTTTTTTTCTAGCCATTGTGCATCAGTTGATGTAAAAAGGGCATTTGTAAAATACATTTTATTGATTGATTGAAGTATAGAGCCAAAAGAAGAAAAGAATCATGCTGACCTCATTTACAGAGGAGGTAGCTTGACATAGTAAACGATGGTCATTCTGCAGCTAAAAGGATCTTGGTTGAAATAATGATTCAGGAGTCAGGCAGCATGTTGCCTCGTCCGGAACAGGGAATCCCCGAATTAGAATTTGAGGGGCCTTAGGGTTGTTGATCACATACCTTCAAGAAGACCCTTATCGCTTCAGACATGTGACTGTCTCACATGAGCAGGATCCTCTAACAGGTCTCAAACTTCTACGTGCATCACACTCTCATCTAGTTTACTAAAATGTGTGTAAACTGTATTTAACATGCTTATATAGAATTTCCTTCTCAACAACATCTTGATTAGGCCAGTCAGTAGATTTGTTCAGTGTTGTATTAAATACGATCAGACTCTCACTAATTACATTGAGTGCAGTACTATATGAGGTAGCTACTTGTAGTTGAAAGAGACAAATAACAGTTGACAGCTGTTGATAATATTCTGGTTGATTGATTGATCTGCTTGTCTCACTGATTGTCCTAATCTTCACCTCAAAGCTTACATTATGGGCAAGCAAAAAAATATTAAATAGAATCTAGCATTCATTATTGGAAATAAAGTCTTTGAGACTTGAATGTGACTACCATACTATAAATTGTCTCTGAACTACTTTGTGTTTTAAATTTAATTTGTACAATTCTGCAACCTTGTGTAGATCAATGCCTATGCATTGACGACAGGCAGAGGCTATTGCTGGAGGATAGCACGTTTAACTTGAAACAACAACCCTCCTAATTCGGGCTCTTCCCTTGCTAACAAGGATAGGTGTCAACTGTGTATGTCAGACAAAAGCAGACCGTCCTGTTTGTTGACCTCTGACAACACCCTGTTCTCAACCATGCGTTTCTGCTTCTCTTCCAGAAACCACAGTCCACTGATGAGTTTTGGCGCAAGTTTTGTCAGCTTCCTGGTGAGTAGGTGTCTAAGGGCAGAAGAGGACACCCATATCTTACTGATATATGACTCCCAAAATCTACAGCTATTGTCATTTGATATTTTCTGCAATGCCAGACCTCAGACTACTGGATTTAGAAACATGAAATCTGAATATCACAGGGACTAGATATGTACTTTTTTTTAATGTCAATCGTTTTTGTTAGCCAGTTGGCCTCTATTTTACCATATCTGTTGTGGTAATGTTTGGCTGACTGAAGGTCACCGAACTAATAGCACGCTAGGGACATCCTGAGAAGTCCTGCAGAGGACCCCCCCCCATCGCTGCTTCCCCCCACACAAAACACATCATCAATGATTCACCAACCTGATATAACGGGCTCATGCTGGGCTTCAATATTGAATATGTGATTTGTGATCTTTGAAAATGGTTATTAAATGTCAGTCTGTACAAGTTAGGATGCTTAGTTGTGTAGCTGGGCCTTTCATTGTTATAATGATACAGTATTGTGGCTTGCTTGCATAATTTCCTCTAAACGGAGTTGAGATCAAAACAAAGGTTAGTCTTTACATATGTTGGATTTACATTTGAGGCAAGTGAATTTCTGTTTAATGTACTTTTTTGTTAAGCTGCATGTGGCTACAAAATCTAAATAGTAATTCAATTCTGAAAAGATAAACAAGAACATTTTGCTCCATATCACTCTATTGATTAACACCATGATGTCAGAATATATTTAACCACAACTGTGTCTCTGTTGGTGATAGGATCATTGTTAGCTTATTATGAAACTATAGTCTCCTTCAAAATGATTGGCACTGCTGAAAGGATAAACATGGGTATTAAATGAGCTGTGTTTTAGGCTGAATACAGTAATATTGCCACCAAATTTTATTTACAGTTGCATGCAGGTGTTCTATTTCACAATGTTCTCTGAGTCTTCAAATCCTCAATGCCACCTTCATGTTAATAGCCTATTTAAAAGTAGTCAGAAAAAAAAAGCCAACTTGCACTCTGTGATGTTAAGAGCAGTTTGCTTTCACGGGACCTTGGGCCCATGTTAGGACTGACTGAATCAAAACTTGGTAAGTACCAGGACAATTTAACACAAAGCCTGATTGCTTCTGCCTGAAGCGTAAATCTCTGCCACAGGTGACTCTTCCAGCAAGACAAAGCTGTTAATCAACATTTTGCAGTCTCCATAGACTTGAAGCGCACTGAATAATCTCAAGGATCTGTAACAATTCTGTATGTAGTTCCCTTTTGATATGTTCTCTTATCATATGAACAAGTTTACAGCTCTGGAAAAAAATAAGAGACCACTGCAAATGTTTCTTAAATCAACCCCATTAAAAATCTCTGGAATGTGATCAAGTGGAAGATGGATGGTCACAAGTGTAGCGTTTTAGATGGATGGGTGGGGCCCACGGTTGTCAATGAAGTGCGGTACACAAGATGATGCGGCTTTCTCCAGGGCAATGGTCTAGGACTTTTATTAAAGCAAGGATGATGAAACAGAAAATCGCAATACTGCTGTTCGGCATTGTTGGAGGTTTTTGCTTGGTGGTGTGAGATCTTCTCCTTCAACTACAAACTCACAGAGAGAAAACAGCTCTCCCAAGGCTGAATTAAATAGCAGGTCAACTCCCCAATGATTGGATATGGGTGAGTGTGAAAAAGGGCCTTACCCTATGGGAGCACCTCCTCTCCTGGCCAGCAGAATTCAGCCAATGAGCGGGGACATAGCGACTATCAAACACCAGGTCCTTCGTCCACCACACACCCTTCCCCTCAGCTCTGTCCTGGTGGGCGGGGCAGTCATCGCCCAGAGCACGTCACGACGGGACAGGGAATCCAAGTTTCCATGTTTCACCTGTGGATGACAGGGAATCGAAAGTGTTGGAGTGCAAGAAACCCCCTGGTTACTTTGTCGTTGGTATCCTTGGTCCTGGACATCCAGACCAGAGGGGTGTAGTCACTCAACAGGCACTGTTGTCAGCGGTTTTTGGAATAAAACTAAAATGTCAATTTTCCCTAAACACACCTATCAATAGTAAAACCAGAGACACTGTTGATTATACAGTGGTCTCTTATTTATTTCCAGAGCTGTATGAAAAAGCCTCGGGATGTTGTTCTTGCAAGGGGATGGTACACAAATTGGTTAAAACAGGGTTACAAGTGATTTTGACACGTTTAATTCCATTAAATCAATAATAAAGTAGTGTAGTCAGACAGGCTAGGGAAACAGTGGGCCAAGCCGGGATTCGAATCCCCGTAAACACGGAGTGTGTGAGTGGACATTAGGGACCTTAGACCACAACACTAAACATGTTCATATATTTTTGAGGTGACTACTAAGACTTGTGAGTGTAGATTCAGAGAAGCCCTGACTAGGACATTGAATGTGCCTGTGTGTGTAGAATGCCATGATGACATTTGAGGAGGAGAAGATGCAGGTTGCCTATGATGACCTCAGAGCCACTGAGAGACTGTGTGAGGGTGACAACGCCGGCGTCATCGAGACCATCAAAAACAAGATCAGGAGGAATGTAAGTGAAGAAGTACCACACACACCCAAAGCATTTGAATGGAATTCACACCAATGGACTGCAGTGAAATTCATAAACTCCTGCCCCAAACACCTGCTATTTATCGGGTGTTGGCCCCATCCTGTGTTGGCACTGCCTTGCTCCATCGTTAAGATGTCCACCTTTTATAATTCACCCTATTTTTCACATTTTGTTAAACTCTTTGAATGTAAGTTTGGATCGTCTCTCTTAATTAACTACAATTGGGAGTTAACTTTTTTATGAGAAATAAAATTAGACAGAAAAAATATTCACACTCACATAGTAATGTTTGTAGGACCACCATTAGTAAAAATATCAGGTGCTGTAATTTTGACAGATCTGGTAACTGCAATTTTTAAACAACTCATTTTACATTTGGCATAACTCTCCCATATTATATTCTGAGCACATAGCCTCACACAGTCTTCTGTGTGTTTGTCTATCATTAAGACATGATCGTGCTGTGTGTTTGTCTATCATTTAGACATTACCATGTTGTGTGTTTGTCTATCATTTAGACATTACCATGCTGTGTGTTTGTCTATCATTTAGACATTACCATGCTGTGTGTTTGTCTATCATTTAGACATTACCATGCTGTGTGTTTGGCTATCATTTAGACATTACCATGCTGTGTGTTTGGCTATCATTTAGACATTACCATGCTGTGTGTTTGGCTATCATTTAGACATTACCGTGTTGTGTGTTTGGCTATAATTTAGACATTACTGTGCTGTGTGTTTGGCTATAATTTAGACATTACTGTGCTGTGTGTTTGGCTATAATTTAGACATTACTGTGCTGTGTGTTTGGCTATCATTTACACATTACCGTGTTGTGTGTTTGGCTA
Organism: Umbra pygmaea; assembly: GCA_016801145.1. Taxonomy (NCBI): domain Eukaryota; kingdom Metazoa; phylum Chordata; class Actinopteri; order Esociformes; family Umbridae; genus Umbra; species Umbra pygmaea. The sequence continues at coordinate 19,266 of JACXGM010014374.1, forward strand.
TAATTTACACATTACCGTGTTGTGTGTTTGGCTATAATTTAGACATTACTGTGCTGTGTGTTTGGCTATAATTTAGACATTACCGTGCTGTGTGTTTGTCTATCATTTACACATTACCGTGCTGTGTGTTTGTCTATCATTTACACATTACCGTGTTGTGTGTTTGTCTATCATTTACACATTACTGTGCTGTGTGTTTGGCTATAATTTAGACATTACTGTGCTGTGTGTTTGGCTATAATTTAGACATTACCATGTTGTGTGTTTGTCTATCATTTAGACATTACCATGTTGTGTGTTTGGCTATCATTTAGACATTACCATGCTGTGTGTTTGGCTATAATTTAGACATTACCATGCTGTGTGTTTGGCTATAATTAAGACATTACCATGCTGTGTGTTTGGCTATTATTTAGACATTACTGTGCTGTGTTTCGCCTTAATTCCTTCAGGACTCACAGAGGTCAACCATGGCCATCGTAGACCATCTCCAGAGACAGATTCTCATTGCAGACTGCCAGGTGTACCTCGCTGTCCTCTCCTTCATCAAACAGGAATTATCATGTGAGACACCTCACTACACCTACATGTTGACTCGGATGAATAAAGTCATTATTAGTAATTGGAGGATTGGCTGTTCTTGACCGACTGACTTCTGCACTGCTGTTGGTACTCATCGATACGGTGTAGATTGGAAAGAGTCCAATGTCCATGCTTGCACACTGATAGTATTGCATGCTTCAGGATGGTTTCATTATGTTGTATATTGGTATTTAGACCAAGTCTGTTAGTAGCCAATCATTATTCGGTTTTATGTGTATCATATCTCTTGTTCCTATCTTCCAAACCCAACACAGCATATATCAAAGGAGGCTGGATCCTCCGTAAAGCATGGAAGATGTACAACAAGTGTTACAGTGACATCAGCCAGCTGCGGGAGGGAAGCAAGATTTCATCCGACCAGCAGGGGCTTTCCTCTCCATCCACTGGTCAAGCCAACCACAACCGCTCCAAATGCTTAACCACAATGACCAATGTAGTGAGCCCGGAAGCCCTGGACAGGCTCAAAGGCTCAGTCAGTTTTGGCTACGGCCTGTTCCACCTGTGCATCTCCATGGTACCGCCACACCTGCTGAAGATTGTTAACCTCCTGGGTTTCCCTGGCGACCGTCACCAAGGACTGTCCGCTCTCACATATGCAAGTGAAAGTAGGGACATGAAGGCCCCTCTAGCTACGTGAGTAGGTGTACAACCAAGAACCACAGGTTCACAGAGGTTCATGTTTTGTTTGTTTCTTTTACTGTCTATGGATGAACAGTGTTTGGGATAATTAATCTCAAACAAATTATTTAGCATGGACATGGTACGAGATCCATTTAGTTAAATCATACAGAACCAAATGTAGCCAATGCATGGGTTACTTACAGGACAGGGAGACTTTCTAGTTAGCCATAAGCAGCTTACTGGCACCCAACCCAGTCAGTATAACATGCCCCCGCCAACCTTTGTATAACATGGTTGTATAACATGCCCAGTATAACATGTATAACATGCCAACCTGTCCTCATTCCACACTCACCAGGGGAGTGCTGGGACAATTTTTTCTTATTTTCCCGTTTGGTATGACATTGCTCAGATTTTTTGTACATTTACATTTTTATTTTTTTATTATAAAATAAATAAATCATAAAACCATTGAAAGACCCTGACCATAGTGCCTCGTTTCAACCCAATTGCCAATACCATTTACCAAATTCTAGGCTCTTAACTGTTTTGGTTAGTCTTTTTCTTCTCAACAATCCTTCCAAATAGGCTATTTGCGTAGGCATGTTGCATCTCATTGTAGATTTGAATACTTCTCGACCCCAACATCCAAATCACACATTTTATCTCTCCATTGCTCCAAGGATTCTTCATGAAATCGAAAAAGATGTGTATCCCTGTTCCTGTGCTCTTCAACTAATTGAAAACTAAATTATATGTATTTAGTTACTTGCTATGTTTGTGGTGCACATTGTGCAGTGTGTCTATATTGGAGTTTTGCATATAAGCATGGTGATTAATGGTAGGAAGCCATGGAAGGTGAAATATTTTGACACACCTGAGCAATTCTTTTGTAACCTGGGCATGAAAAAATGAAAATACTTATTTCATTTTCCCCCTTTTAACATTTAGGACTATATAATATAATATTACGACATTTGGATTTCCTTGGCTCTTTGAGATTTAATCTGAAAATGTAGTTAAACATAATTACTATAATTTGGTTAATTCATTGTTCATGTACTACTGGTCAAAGGTTTTAGAACACCCAGTAATTTAAATGTGTTTTGATAGAAACCAGTGGCATTAAATTCATCTGACATTTTAGTCAAAATGTGGTTAATTATGGGTGAATTAAAGGTTTCATCATTAGGACACAGAATTAATGGCTACTGAAAATGGCTACTGTGTCTTCACCATTGTCTGTGAATGATGACTATGAATCAGTCATTTCCAACTGTGATACACATTTGCAACATTGGTAATGTCTTAAGGTAGCCTGGAAAAATCCAGACCCAAATCCGATGGAGATATGGGTCTGGGATCTAGTAATGAAAATGACCCAGCTCGAGGGGAGGCACCAAGTATGCATTTGAAAATCTCACTGTACGCAATTGGATATAACTACGACCTATCACCAGTGGTTTTTCGCTAAGAACCTATGGCGGAGCTAACTAGTAGATTAAACTCTTGCAAAAACAGCAAAAACGTCCTTCCTAAAAAGGAACAATTCGAGCACCGTCTTCTGTCCCTCTTTTAGACAAAAAGCCAAGTC
>JACXGM010014375.1:0-22156 GCA_016801145.1 Umbra pygmaea
TCTAGTCCTGACCACTGTCTGTAGTCCTGACCACTGTCTGTAGTCCTGACCACTCTCTGTAGTCCTGACCACTCTCTGTAGTCCTGACCACTGTATCTAGTCCTGACCACTGTCTGTAGTCCTGACCACTGTATCCAGTCCTGACCACTGTCTGTAGTCCTGACCACTGTCTCCAGTCCTGACCATTGTCTGTAGTCCTGACCACTGTCTCTAGTCCTGACCACTTTCTCTAGTCCTCACCACTGTCTCTAGTCCTCACCACTGTCTGTAGTCCTCACCACTGTCTCTAGTCCTGACCACTGTATCTAGTCCTGACCACTGTCTCTAGTCCTGACCACTGTATTTAGCCAGCAGCATAGGGCCCTGTATTCCACTGCTGGTTTGCTTCTAAAGCTAAGCAGGGTTGGGCCTGGTTAGTCCCTGGATGGGAGACCAGTGCTGCTGGAAATGGTGTTGGAGGACCAGTAGGGGGCACTATTCCCTCTGGTCTAAAGATCTTTCCCAATGCCCCAGGGCAGTGATGGGGACATCTGCCCTGTGTAGGGTGCCGTCTTTCGGATGGGATGTTAAACGGGTGTCCTGACTCTCTGTGGTCATTAAAAATCCCATGGCACTTATTGTAAGAGTAGGGGTGTTAACCCCGGTGTTATGGCCAAATTCCCAACCATGCTTCTCATTTCAATCATGGCCACCTAATAATCCCCCTCCTTCCTAATTGGCATATATAACTACTCATCTCTCCACCTGATAGCTGATGTGTGGTGAGCGTTCTGGCGCAAAATGGCTGCCCTGCATCACCCAAGTGGGTGCTACACATTGGTGGTGGATGAGGTGGGCTTTCCCCTTCACTGTGTAAAAGCGCTTTGGGTTCCTTGGTAGAAAAGCGCTATATAAGTTCAATGCATTATTATTTATTATTATTAATAGTCCTGACTACTGTATCTAGTCCTGACCATTGTATCTAGTTCTGACTACTGTCTGTAGTCCTGACCACTGTCTGTAGTATTGACCACAGTCCCTAGTCCTGACTAGTGTCTGTTCTTCTGATGAGTATCTGTAGTCCTGACCTCTGTCTGTAGTAATGACCACTGTCTGTAGTCCTGACCTCTGTCTATAGTAATGACCACTGTGTGTAGTCCTGACCACTGACTGTATTCCTGACCACTGACTGTATTCCTGACCACTGACTGTAGTCCTCAGTCCTACATTAGTACCAGTCAACCAACCACAGTCCTAAATTAGTACCAGTGAGCCAACTGCAGTCCTCTATTAGTATGAGTCAGCCAACCGCAGTCCTCCATTAGTAGTAGTCAGCCAACCGCAGTCCTCCATTAGTATTAGTCAGCCAACCACAGTCCTACATTGGTACCAGCCAACCAACCACAGTACTACATTAGTTCTAGTCAGCCAAACACGGTACTACATTAGTATTAGTCAGCCAATCACAGTCCTAGATTTGAAACAGTCAGTCAGTCCCACATTTGGATCAGCCAGCCATCATCAGCCAGCCACAATCCTACATTATTATGTCAGCCAAACACAGTCTTACATTATATTCAGTCAGCCATCCACAGTCCTACATTAGTATCAGTCATCCAATCACATTCCTATATTTGTATCCCATACAGAAATCTAATATACGGCCATATATAAGAAAAAACTGTAACATATATTGTAAAATATTTGACCATATATTTTAATTACAAAATCTTTTTTGCAATTTTTTTTATATTTTGACACATCTGTAATGATGTTTCCACCATATTATGCCGATATCAGACTTATAATTTTATATACATATGGCCATATATTAGATTTCTGTATGTTATACATTAAAAAAAATATTTTACCAAATGTTTTAATTGACATACATTTCATACCTCTACTTATCATCACATATACTGATTATAACATCAATATCCAACATTCTTGTTTAAATTTGTAGACTATAGGCAAAATGTTAACTGACATAAGGCAAAAAAATATATATAGTAGTATTTCTATATTATTTATTTAATATATACACTGACAGATATTATATACTACATCACTTATGCACACTGTTTACCATAGGTAAATGCAGATATGTATGTCAAATGTGGAAATGTATGTCACAAATATAAATACAGCCAATTTGTGTATATATTGACATATATGCACATATTTGTGACAATGTTTCCACCGTATATGCCAATATAAGACATAAGTTATATACTGTACTGTATATTATACTGTACTGTTTATTGCCATAAATTTGATTTTCCTATGGGTATCAGTCAGCCAACCACAGTACTACATTATCTAATGTACAACGAGGATCCTTCTTTATTTACACAAATGAATAAACATTTGTCCCTCTCTGGTTTATGTGGCAGCTGTTAGGAACGTTCTCCTAAGAAGATAGTCTTTCAGAGCTGGTGTTTAAATAGTCTTTGAAAACATTAAATACTGTTTGCTGTGCTTGACTGGACCCGAGACTGCAATGCAGCTAATCAATAGTAAGAAAGAGTGTAAACCTTGTCCATGTGTCCCTCCAGACAAACTTGAGTGAATGTAATACCAAACAGTATTTTAACGCAGATGCGAATTGTTGTTCATTGCACAGAAATTGTTCCAAGACATTATAGTACACGGTGTGCACAGGAGCCACAAGTGCTGCTAAACGGCGTCGTTAGCTACTGGTCTAATGATGTATTCGGGAGTCACTTACAGAATAAATTCAAAGAACGCAACACAGGCATTCATTAAGGTACCATTACAATACCTTCTAATCTTCTCTAGCTGTGTTAAGCTAATGGAGATGTGCAAAAAGTCCTGAAATGCCTCTACCTAAGTTCCAAATGGAACACTGTTTCCAACAAGCAACATAACTGTGATCAAAGGCTGTACACTATGACAGGAACAGGGTGCAATTTGTGACACGACCTGCGTTAATGGCAGACATTAGCTTATGCTCTAAAAATGAGGAGATGGAGCTTTTTGTGCTTTTCATGTCGTTTATTTTATGCTGTCTAATTTGACATGAATATATTTCCAGCTCCACCTTTTTGCACGTGTGGTGAACAACATGCTGTCTGCTGTCTTTAGAGGAGGGGCAAATAATGACACATGCGAGCCTTGTTCACCTTGGTGCGTAATGTCAGACACTCAAATGTCAATGAATGATGAACACCTTAATTGTAACCATCCCCATTTAGGATTAGGTAAAGAGTATGTAAATGCTTTTATAGCTTATTACATTTACATTTATCTAATTTAGCACACTCTTATCCAGGGTGACTTACAGTATTGAGTGCGTATTCATAGTTTCAATTTCTGGCCCTCTGTGGGAATTGAAACCACAACCCTACCGATCTATAAGATCTGCCGAGCTTCATGCGAAAGGTATTATAAAGTCTCTAATATATAGTTGCATACTCTCATTTTTAAGATATGCCTAAAGTAATCATGTTGAAAAGCACAAGATGACAAGTAATATTTAAAATAATCTTTCTCCTATTGTAGTTTATGCACTCTCAGATTATTGATATAAAATCAACAAAAGCTATCAATTCCGATTCACCCCCCCCCAGTGGACAGCCTTGCACGCCAAAATAGGTCTGGAGGAAAAATATATTGAGGCATAATTTTGAGCTGTAATGTACTGTCAGTGGCGGACTGGACTGGCCATCGGGGGCACCGGTACATTTCCCGGTGGCCTGAGGGTTGTTTTGGTCTGCCATGAATTGTCAACTTGAACAGCGATTCTATAGCGAGCAGGAATGAGTTGAAGGAGAACCCACGCACCGGGTGCGACTCTCACTCTTGCTGCACTGTCCTTGCGCAAGGCTGCACGTGCCAAAATTGACATCTCTCCTCGACGCATGTCTGCGCGGGCCTGCATTGCGGTATTGTCTGTGCAAAGATGTAACTCTGCGAGTGATAGAATTGCGTCAAATGTAGATAATATGTTGGGTTACATCACTGTTCTTAAGGTTATTGAGCTCATTGTGCTATTGTCTATGTTCAAGAAACAGCACACACTGTCCTCGTACCAATCAATCTGGTCATGGCTAGCGTCATTGGGTTGCTTTCCCACTGGGGCAAACAAAGTGCATCGTTATATTACTATGTTCTAGATAACTAACATGGCCAATGCTTTCTTCATTCAATACCTATTTCAAATAGCATAGCAACCTGACAGAATAATACAGTAATAATACAATAATACTGTATTTCTTGCAGCTGTTTGAAATCATAACATGACTGAAGTTATCAGTTAATATCAGAGGGACTGAATCACTTTCAATTATAGGGACATACAGTTTTTCACTTAAACTAAGACATACACCCATAGTTAAATTATTTTCTATCATAAAAGGATCCTATAGGACTCATATGAGATGAAAATGGTTGTAAGAAACTACCTTATAGAAACAATTTGGGCTTTTTGTAAAGGACTAGCATAGGAACCAATTCAGCAAGTCCTTCTAGAATACTGAAATGTTTAGAGTTTTCAAATAATAATAATTAACAAAATGACTAAATATTATATTTAGTCAGAAAACTAAAAACACAGTGTTCATTAGCCTTACTTGTTAGTCAGTCCCAAATGTATTTTAATGTGGGTAATTTCTTCCCAGATGAACATAGAGCCACATTTACAGTATAACTAGTTTCGTACCCGTTAATTCAACAAAAGGCTTGCATGAACAGGGTGGCCTGGGATGGAGTCATATTCCCGGCCTGAATTTTTGTTTCAGTCCACCCATTTGTACTGTATTTCATGACACAGGGATAAATAACATGCTGTCACCGTGCCCCCATCCCCTGTAAGCTATTTAATATACTCTATTCTGCTCTACCAGAAGAATGGAAGTATTGGACTTGCAGTGTTCATATGTGTAAACATGTGCCACACTATGGATATACCATGGTAGGCTACAGTATGGCGTCTACGTTGTCACAAAAATGTTGACTAGACAATACCATAATCATGAAGGGTAATTTGGCCAATGAAAACCCACTCTGGTGTTTCCTTGAATTCCGTAAGCCAGAATGACTGAAGAAAAGAACATATGCAAAGTGCATTCGGAAAAGGACCGCCCCTTTTTCTCAAATTACCAATCCACAATTAGAAAAGAGTCTTCTTACATCATTTACAGCATACTAAAGGAACTGCAAAGTAGAAATCAAACAGTGAATTCATATAAATAATGTAGTTACCATCCTACATTACTCTACCCCTTTAAAAAAAATGTTTTATTGCAGTTGAAGGAACAAATTTATATATTGGGATATTTAGTGTTACTGTCCAAAATCTATGAAATATGCTGTGATATGATTTCCAGGCCATTTTATCCAGCTGTAATATTGAACAATAGCAGCAGCAACGTCTGCCTCTTGTGATGTGTAAATTAATTTTGCAGGACATTATCTAAAATACACATATGAATTGATGCAATATAATTATTGTTAAGAATATTGAAATTAGATTAGCTAACTCTGCCAATGTTTACTCTCAATAGTATTGTTCTAAAATGGTGGATAGTGGTTTGATAAAATCTATCCTGTAGACCACAGCCTTTTGTTATAGAGACAAAGACATTATTACAGACATTACAGAGAGGCTAGACTATTCACAGACTTCATTTGTTTGGAAGCCTTTCACAGAATCAATCTGTAGACCAAAACGATGGCTCTATTTCTGTCTGCTTTTTCTGTCAATAGTATGTGTATCCTAGTTTAGCCTCACAATTACCCAGTAGCATTCAGATAGGGACTTTTCTTCTACTCTCCTGCTGTGGCTCACAGTAGGGGCTGAAACGAAATCTGCCACAAACCCATAATATTTGTGTGGGGGAAGGTGTGTTTGTGAGTGTGTGTGTGTGTGTGTGTGTGTCTGTCTGTATTTGTGTGTGTTTGTTTTTGTGGGCATGTGTGCGTGTGTGGTGTTTGTTTGTGTCACGTTCACCAGAAGCAGCCATGATTCGTGCAGCGTTTTAGCATTTTTATTTATTTTTTCCCAACAAAACTTAAACATTGCGGTTGTAACTACTGTCATTATTACAGTAAAGGTCAACTAATGTTTTGGACTCTTTTGGTACACACGTGCCTTGTCACTGCCTTAATGTATTTCAAACCAGCTTTACAAATTGACCAGGTCAACAAGCAGGGCTGGAATCCCAGATACAGTCCACCTAGTGAGTGGAGACACTGCAGGATTTTGCTGAGTATCGGTGTCAGCTGTCACAACATAAATGAAATTGTATCCAGACTTATGAGCCTTCTGAAACTGGCCAGGAGTAAACCAGCTTTATCTACTAAGTCTGGGGACATGAAATAGCTATTCTGTCTGTGCTTTTTCTACAAGAACAGTGTCTTTTCTGGAGAAAGAAAATCATAGGGACAGGATATCCTTTAAAAACCTTTCAAAAAATAACAGTGTAATATACTGCATCGATCCTCACAACGTTTCCCACACATTTCCGAAGTCAGCAGATGTGACAACACCTAAACCATTGTGCTGTGTTCAGAATATTATTCTAAATGCGGTTGTGGTGGTCAGACGCAATGCGAAAGCAGACCGAGAAAGGATAGATGGGTATGCCTACAGTTTGGTGACATCACAGTAGGAAAGCAATTTGTAATGCACCTGCCCAACTAGAAGTGATGCTAATCAACAGATAATGTAATTATAGATACAATGCTGATAGAATGCTGACAAATGTCAAACAATGACTGTTAGTAGAACCTCTCACAATACCCTTTGATGTGTAACTGTGGAAACTGCACAACCAGACAGTTTTCCCAACAGAAATGTAATTTCACTCTCGAGAAGGTAGAAAGTGTCTGAACGTACCTGCTTCAACCAGTCGAACAAACGCTGTGCTACGTGAGCTGAACTGTGAGAAATGTATTTGATTTTAGTTCGCATCGCCAGCTAGTCTTGCTCATTGATCTGCATGAATGACTGAACAACCTCTTGCCATGGGAGATTCCAAGTCACAGTTCAGCTCACGTAGCACAGCCTTCGTGGTTCGACTGGTCGAGTCTGTTTTACCAAGATGGCGCTTGCCTGTATCGGTACGAACGATATTGTCTTTTAAACTATAATTTTAATTAACTGTCAGTACACTTACAAAGTTCTCAATGCTTCGGTTTGCACGTAGGGACCCTCATTATGCTGCCCTGGAAGTGTGGTGCTTTTTTGAGCCTTGTTAGTGGTATAAAATAGTGATGTTTTTTACTTCATTCATGCCCTCAAAACTAGCGTTATAAGGCAATTATCAGTTTGCACTAAAACTGGGCACATTCGATTAGCATGAAAACATATCCCAGAGAATCTGTACCCATGTATTATTAACCCCTAGGTTCATTTTGCGATGGAATTGTCCTTTAATAAAACAGTATATACAGTAGATCAGATGGGTTCACAAGATTTATTGGCAACACGTCCTGTACCATATCTTCAATGCCATCTTGATTAATAGACTCATGGACAAGGTCATTTATCCACATAACACCCAAATTTGTCAGATCATCCCTCTTACCCTCAGTCTATTAAATTTGTTTGTATTATAAAGTTATATTATAAAGTTTATGTTCATAAGGTGTTGATAACATGCCTACTCAGTCTAATATAGACATTATACAGGATAATATGTCTAGTGTGATATTTCTTCAAGCTATCTGTGGGAAATATCTGACTAACGAATCCCACTCAAAGCTGGCATAGAACAGGCTGTCCAGGGAGTGCTGGTAAATGGTAACTTCATCCTTGCGCAGCCCTGTTCAACCTGTGGCTGAAATAGCTTTGCCCTAGCAGACTAGCCCACGTGTGTCACCAAACCAAGCACAGGAGTAGGCTGGTGAGGTTTAGCTCTCCTTCAGAGTGAGTGTTCTATCTACTCTCACACATATTACTTTTTGAAATGATCTTGGCTGTAGGTGGAAAACAAGAAACATGAGGGGATCCATGTAAGAGGCAGCTTTCAAATTATACCCCAGCAGTTTCCAAAGTAGGAGAGTAAAAATAATGGAATTGAAAAAAGAAATACAGTTAGGTACACTGCACTCGATTTACGTTACAATTTAACTTACATATGGATGCCATTAAATGTGATAAACCTTGAGGTTTCTGTGTTTTTGTTTTGCTGCGAATGTGGCTTTAACATTTTAGCGGTTTAAGCCACAACATATTATGACCTTGTTCCTGACAGATAGGATTCTGAGCATGTGTCTTTTTCTTTTCTTTCTTTTTGTGTGAATTTTTTATTCCCGCTAACCCTGCCTTTTCGGCAGCTTCGCAACACCATCGACAGATCTGTGGGATGACGAGGGGCGCACACATGGTTCATCCAACCACATGTCCCCCTAGCCGCCAATTATTTTCAGAAGCCTTTACTCGGATCATGCACGTGATGATTACATTCACCGACTATACTTCTGCGATTGAATTTGCAAGCGCCCGATCTGAACATAAGGAGTCACTGGAGAGTGACGTGGCAGGATAGATTTCTGATTTAGCTATCCCAAAATCCAGACAGCGCTATGCCAATTTGTGCTTCCCCATGCAGGAGTCCCGGGGAAAGTCAGAGAACACATGGTCAGGCTTGAACCCATGACCATCGTGACGTAGACTGTCCTGCAATGCAGCGACTTAACCCATTAAGGATTCATGGAAACGTAAAGTCCTGTTCTTGAGTTTCCTCAGAACAACCATTAAATATGTACACATGTTCACATTTGAATGGCCATGTATTGAATGGCCATATCCGTAAGTCTGTCTACTTAATGCGTCAAAATTTCCATTACATACGTTTACCCACATATCGCCATGAGAAAAAGTAGAGTTGACAGGACGAGGCAGTAAACCAAACTGATTCGAGTGGGGAAGGGCCAGGATATATAGGAAATCAGTCTGGGACAGAGTAGATTTAACTGAGTTAGTATTTCAATCCAGTCTGGGGAAAAAGGAGCTTGGCCATGAATATTCAACCAGGTTGATTGACAGCTCCCACCTGTTGTCATGAAACCAGATGTTGTGAGTACAATGACACTAGCAAAGTTTCAACATCTGGTTGACAGTTCACAAGGTGGCTATGCTTAAATAATGTACACACCGCGCATTCATTCCTGGGTCGAAAACCAGCAGGGTTTGGAGGTCTTTAGAGGAATTTGGGGGGGATTTGCAGGGCTAACAGAGAAACACGCATGTCGACCGAGCTACACAGTGACAATGCAACATTCAGGGAATCACGAATAATGAAAAAAACTTTATGGGCTTTAAGACTGAACGAGAGCTGGAACACTGTGCTGAGGGCCACACCTCAGACATGGGTCTCTCCCCCATGATGGAACATCCGAGTGTTGGAGTCAGAGTGTTTGAGTAACCGTTTGAGTCAGTGTGTCACTTTTGGAGTCAGAGTGTGTAAGTCAGTGTTGGGGTCAGAGTGTTTGAGTCACCGTTTGAGTCAGTGTGTCACTGTTGGAGTCAGAGTGTGTGAGTCAGTGTTGGGGTCAGAGTGTTTGAGTCACCGTTTGAGTCAGTGTGTCACTGTTGGAGTCAGAGTGTGTGAGTCAGTGTTGGGGTCAGAGTGTTTGAGTCACCGTTTGAGTCAGTGTGTCACTGTTGGAGTCAGCGTGTGTGAGTCAGTGTTGGGGTCAGAGTTTTTGAGTTACGTTTGAGTCAGTGTGTCACTGTTGGAGTCAGAGTGCATGAGTCAATGTTGGTGTCAGAGTGTGTTAGTCAAAATGTTGGAGTCAGAGTGTGTGAGTCACTGTTGGAGTCAGAGTGTGTGAGTCAGTGTTGGAGTCAGAGTGTGTGAGTCAGTGTTGGGGTCAGAGTGAGTCACTGTTGTAGTCAGAGTGTTTGAGTCACTGTTGGAGTCAGCGTGTGTGAGTCAATGATGGAGTCAGAGTGTCTGAGTCACTGTCGATGTCAGTGTGTCACTTTTGGAGTCAGAGTGTTTGAGCCACTGTTGGAGTCAAAGTGTATGAGTTTTGGAATCAGAGTCTGCGAGTCAGGGTTGAAGTCAGAGTGTGTGAGTGTCTGAGTCAGAGTGTGTGAATCAGTGTTGAAGTAAGAGTGTGTCAGTGTTGAAGTGTTTGTGTGTGTCAGTGTTGGATATAGTGTGTTTGTGTATGTGTGTGAGTGCGTTAGTGGCATTGTGCGTCTGACAAGGCGACCTGTGACTAATGCCTTCCCCTCAGGCGTTCCACAACATCTGCCTCTTTGAAACACCCCTCTTTGTGACTGGAGGATCCCATGCTGCTCTCAGAGTCCATTCCCGCTGTCGCTTGGATTATCCCAGTGACACACACCCTCACTCTCTCTCTCCTTCCTTCCACACTGACCCACTCACACAATCCTACATTCGGTGGCGCTTTGCCAAGCTTCCAATTACATTACCATCAGAGACAGCTCAGTGTGAGGGACCATGTTGCTTTGCATCAATGGCAGAACGGCAGGCTTAGCCTGCCTCCCCTGTGCTGTGAAGAACCCCCCGTCCTGTCCTAGCTGTGGTACCTGCTGGAGAGACACGATGCGGCTTCATCCCAACCCTGGACCCCTAGACATTGACATTAGGAACACACACCCATTCAAGCACACACATAAACACACACACGCATAAGGACACACCTACGTAAACACACACCGTGTCTCGTAGAAGAACACCTGCTCTAGGTTCAGGCTGTGTCATCTGTCCTCATAATCTTTGTCGTAACATTTAAATGAGAAGCCTGATGCTAGATCAGCACTTGTTCACTGGGATGCTTCATGAATAGATGATCAGCTTCTGTTATATTGATCCAGTGCCTGCGAACCATGTCATTACCCCAGTGGTATGCTGTGGCCCTGGGCTCTTTAACAGACCACGGATACACTACATCATTCTGCAGTAGAAATAAAGTAGGTGTAATTACATACTTCTTCATCTTTGGTCAAATTTAAATTGGATCTTGAGTTTTGGATTGACTCTTCTCGAGAGTTTGACAACCTGCTGCCAAGCGTGAAAGTTCACTTGAGGGACAGCAAAGGTAGGTTTCAAATCATCAACATGGTTGTCAATGTGATACATTCATTAGGGTTCAGAAAGCCTTTGAGCTGTGCAGTATATGAGATCAGTTTGGCTTTAAACATATAGGACAATGCTCCTTATCAAATTATTGCACAAGATTTTTACTGTATTTGAAATAACATTTCTTGCATGTGACAATAAACTCGAAATAATTGGGGTCCGCGTGGCATTGTGGGCTAAGTCATTACATTGCAGGACAGTCTACTAGATCCTGACCGATATATCGGTGGGCCGATATTATCGGTTGATATTAGGCATTTTCCAAACTATCGATATCAGCAATTATAATGCCCGATAAATTAATATACTTTTTTTAACTGCCTCTGCTGAATGGCGGCTATTGCGGACTGACTGATTCACTACACTACCTCATATACTGTGTATAGTTTATATTTTGCTGTTGTTATTTATCTGAATTTATTTAACTTAACAGAATATTCCAGTCTTTTTCAAAGTTATATTTATGAAGCTATTTAATCTATTAATACTGGTAACCTTTTTTTGTTGTTGTTGTGTTTTTGTTCAAATGACTTTAAGTTTCATATCTTTAGTTTGTATTTTTATACATTTCATTTATCAGAACTTTAATATATTTTCATGTTCCTCTGTTCTATTGTGACAATAAAACAAACAAGTTTATTTTTAAACTGCATTATCATATTATTTTAGTGAGGACTCATAAATAACTACAAAGAACTAATGTTAGGGAAATCTGTTGATGTTTTGTTACTCATTTCTGGATTTAAAAAAATATATTGGTCAATATACCGCAATATCAGATTTTTAAATCACCAAATATTTGTATCGGTATCGGCCTTAAAAATCCTTTATCGGTACGGCTCTACAGTCTATGTCATGATAGTCAGTAATTCGAGCCTTACTATGGGTTCTCTGACTTTCTCCGGACCTCCTGGCTGAGGCAGCATGAATTGGCATAGCGCTGTCCGGGATTTGGGTTAGATAAATCAGATTATCTATTCCGCCAGTAACTCCTTGTGTCCAGATTGGGCCCCTTTAAATTAAATCGTAGCTGTATAGTCAGTGAACGTAATCATCCTGTGCATGATCTTACTAAAGGCTTCAGCGTTGGATGAGCAGTGCGTAAAAACATTGCGGCTGGACGACATGTGATTTGATTAACCATGTGTGCACCTCTAGCCATCCTACAGATCTGTACAAGGAGTTGCGGAGATGCCGACAAGGCAGGATTAGAGAGGGAATAGGGAAGGGAGGAAAATGGGGAAGGGGAAAGAAAAAAATAAACTTTAAATAAGTGGCAGTCTTTTATGTCAATATATACTTTAGTGTCTATTTAGTGCATTACTGTTCAACAAGCCTTATAGAAGTGCACTTAGAGAATATTTTGGCCCAGACATAATTACTAACAATTGAAAGTGGATTGAAAGCAGACTGGCAGAGTAGCTGTAGGGTTGGGGGCAATGTTAGTCTTCAATGTTGCAGTCAGTCACAGACCCTGGAAATGGTAGGACTAAAAAGAGGCACCCTTAGTTAATGAACAGACATATTACAGATCGGTTGACCAGGCATTTCTTTTTTACAACAAAACCAACGGCGCATGGGATAATGCTGAGTTTCACAAAAGCTCTGATGCTCATACTGACCTGGCTTTAAACACATACTAATATAAGTCTGACCGGGATTCTGGATTCTATTTTTCTGACTGGGGATGCTGCAGTGCTGAAATAAACCAGATTGCATAAGGGATTTCAAATGATTTCATAAAGTATCAAAACCAAACTCTGTGTTTCAGCGCTGTGTGTTTGACGCTCTGCAGTGTGTGAACTGAACATCACACTGGGTACAAGTTAGCAAGTACATTGTGCGAGCTGAGAGTTTGTCTGGAGTCTGATGTCTTGTTCTTTTGGACAAGAAAACTGCTTCTGAATGTGCAAAGAAATCTAGATTTAAATTCTTTGCTTGTCACTCATGGAGAAAAGGTATGTGGTGTATATGCTCACACTGTAAAACCCAATATGTTAATTGTACTCAAAATAATTGTCGAAACTGATTAAATCAACATTTTTAAGTAAAACTAACTAAATCTTTTGGGCTACTTAAGCAAAAATGCTTTATTAACTTACAAAATTTAGTTTTAAACGTTTTACTTCAAGATTTCGATGTAATCATCTAAGTATTTTGAGATCAATGAATGTATTGAGTTTTACAGTGCACATAACTGTTAACTGTGAATAATTTCTCTTTAGGTTGTACTTATTCTGTCATCCGTCTGATTATATTGCATACATCTAAATAATGAAAGTGTTTCCTTCCATTGTCCCCACCCCCCCAGTGGCCAGCATCCAGAGGCTCCCAGCAGTGTCAGTCATGACGGACATCAACTTCCCCATGAAGGGGCGCAAAGGCATGGTGGACTGGGCCAGGAACTCCGAGGACAAGGTGGTCATCCCCAAGGGCATCTTCGTGCCACAGTCTGCAGGTAACGAGATGATAAAGGTGACAATGTTTGGGATACTCGGTGCGCAGGAGATGACTTAGAAGTGGTGTGGAAGGAAGGCTTCTTCATATTTTCTTCATCTTCTTCAGGCTGTTCTTTGCTGTATTCTAAGCTAGGAACTATATTAAGTCGTCCGGTTGTCGTGGCTTTAGTTTGTTCATCCAGAATGACTCTTGAATCGCTCTATCATTTGTACCCAGTGTCAAATCAGAATAATATAGAATGCCTGGAGACTGACCAACAATTTACAATCTAGTGGCCTCCTGAATGTGTGGCCAATTGTAATCCAAACACTAGTACTGGCTACAAAATACCAATAGCATTTCTATGGAGCAAGTGTATGCAACTCTTGCCCTGAGTGCCTGCACACTCATTTATGAGAGCATGTACAGTTAATTGAGTTGTCTATTCACTCAGCAAGTCTTTATCCTTAGAAACAAATGCTAGCTCAGAGGACCAGCGTGTAGCTAGTGGCCATACCAGACATTTAGCCTAATTGGGGTAATCAGTCTTAACCTGACTATATCGAAGTTAGATAAAATGGCAATTGATTTGGGTTATAACGTACTGCAGAATTCTGTCCTACTTTATTTGGGTGAGTCAAGCCCCCCAAAGGGCCATGGGAATATTTATAGCTGCTTTTGTTAATAATAATAATAATAATAATACATTTTATTTCTAATGCACTTTTCTTAAACCCAAAGCGCTACAGTATGATAACAGAAACAACAAAGAAACAAAAGCAATAAAACACTTAATGAAAAACAGCCTTAAATAAATGTGTCTTAACCAGCTTTTTAAAGTGACCCAGCGTTTGTGCATCTCTAATAGTAAGAGGAAGGACATTCCAGAGCTTAGGGGGCTTTGTGAGAGAAGGCTCTTTCCCCCATGGTCTTGAGCTTACATGAAGGTTGATGGAGCAAAAGAGAATTAGCAGAACGGAGAGAACGTGGTGGAGTATAAGGACTAATGAGATCACAAAGATACCCTGGTGCAGCCCCATGTAGTGCCTTGTATGTTAAAATAAGAACTTTAAAATCAATTCTCGCATTTATGGGAAGCCAGTGCAGCTATGAAAGCACAGGTGTAATGTGTTCACGAGGAGAAGTACGAGTGAGCACACGAGCAGCAGAGTTTTGAATATATTGAAGCCTGCTCAGTGATTTAGCTGGAAGGCCAGAGAACAAGGCATTACAATAATCTAGCCTAGTAGTAATAAAGGCATGTATAAGCCTCTCTGTGTGAGTAAAAGAGAGGAAAGGTCTGAGTCGAGCAACGTTTCTCAGATGGTAAAAAGCAGTTTTAGAGATATGTTTTATAGTTAAGTTAATGATCATCTGGCAAGGGAGGGGTGCATGTACGGTAAGAGTGGCAGGTGTTGAAAAAGGGTTTACTATAGCGCTACCAGGAAGTAGACCGGTAGAGGGTTTAACTTTATAATGAAACAGTTGAACCATAAAAAAGTTTTAACCATTATTAACATCCGTTGATTCTTGAATAAGTTTGGTTAACGTAGAACTAAAGTGCTTTAAGTTCTGGGTCCATTCTGATTATGAATTAATCAGGCCAGACTCACAGTCCCTGCTTACGTCGCTGACTCCTCCTATTCTCCTGAAACTGGAAAGATGCCAGCGACTGCAAAATCAGAGGTTTGTCCAAAGCAGCGGAACTAATGCGCGCTTGTTATCATTTGCACTTAGTTGTCTCGTGACAGGTACACTGTTTCATTTATTTACCTGTCGTTTCTCATGACAGGTGCATTATTCATGAAATATCAGGTATCACTCACTGTAGGCAAGAAGCTTGCGGGGGGGGGGGTTCTGTCAGACCTGGTCAAAAGTAATTCCCCATGTTGTCATTTGGGGTAGTCAGGTGTCTACAACACCCTTATCAATTATAGGAAGTGACTTCTAAACTAGCATACTTCTTAATATATTGAGGGCAAATTGGGATGTTGCTTGTTTTTCAGCTTGGCAAGTGTTTCTGTGCATGATGGCTAAATACACAGTATGTGATTGTACTTAATCTTTCTGACTGTTAGACATGGATGGATCACCTGTCTTCATTCTGGGGACCGTCCTGTACAAGACTCTTGGTCTTATGCTGCCTTCACCCAGGTAAGATTGGCTGTGGAGCTCCTACTTTTGCTCTCTCTCTCTCTCTCTCTCTCTCTCTCTCTCTCTCTCTCTCTCTCTTTCTCTCTCTCTTTTTCTCTCTCTCCACAAGCTTCTTCTCTCATCCCATACTGTCCAATATTACATGTTCCTATTATGAAGAGAATATGGGTTCCATTTAGGGTGTTCCAGTTGAGGCTGTGTGAGATGGAAAATATAATGTACACTTTAATCTGTGACAAGGTGTCAGAGCTGGCTGAGTGTAAATCCTCAAATCATATTTAACAGGCTGAGATCCACAGAGGGTTCATAAAACCCTCCTGTCACCTCTCGTTTTTTAGGGGATGGTCTCTGCATTACTGCATTTTCAAGGGATGGTCTCTACATTACTGCGTTTTCAGGGGATGGTCTCTACATTACTGCATTTTCAGGGGATGGTCTCTACATTACGCTATAACTACTTTATTAATCCACACAGGCCTCACATTACACCCTGGTAGTAATGGTGGGATTTGGGAGACAGCTGTGTATAATATAGGGAAATGGTGTGATTTGGGACATACCTGTTGTCTTTGTTACTTACGAAAAGTTGGAAGTCATATTAAAATTGGGTGAAAGAGATTAACGATCTCCCTCAGAACAGACTCTGTCCTGACCAAATAGTCCTGTTAATCATACTATGAGTTTCAGCAACAATGGAGAGCGCATGACTAAGCAATATTTCATGGCTGATTTATGCCTCAAAGGCGTTTTCCAATATTGTTAGATATTATGTTAATCAAATTGGACATTACTGTCATAATGTATTGTCCAGTGGCGCTTTTTCATTAATTCGGTTTCCCAAATCACACCCCATTTCCTATGTAGTGCACTACAATTGACCAGGGAGCGAAGGACCAGTGCTATGTAAGGACTATCTAGGGAATAAGGGTAAATTTGGGAGACAGCAGAATTTGAGTTTTGCATGGGGCGAAATAAAACGTTCTGCCTGAGAAGAAGCTCAATGGACTATGATACATTGAGCTGCATATCACAACCAGCAGTGTAAGCCCATGTCACAAAAATCAATGCAGTACTTTATTAAAATTACAACAATTACCTTTATCAATCGATCAGCATGTTTCTGCTGATATAGAATGAGCCCACCAACATAATACATAACAGAGCTTCATGAAGATTATTACAATGACTTGTATCACTCCATCGTGTCTCAGGTTCTGATAAGTTGCATTCTATGTGTGGGGAGACTAACTGCATATTCATTATGTCCTAATGTGTGTGATAACATAGGTTCACCACATATACTGCTGTGTTATTGATGCTGTGTACATGGTCATTGTTAATATTATTGTAAATATGTTTTTGACACTATGGTTACCGAAATATGAGATATAGGTGGGTCAGATCAGAAGGCTATAGGCTTGGCTTTTCAGGGAATAGCATTCACAGATGTTATTTCTTAGTTATTAGTTATACATTTTTTGTCATCTTTAAGAGTAAATGGTTTTCTACTTCATCTGTTCTGTTGAATTGTTGTCAGATATATGGTTGGACATTTGTGCACTTTTGTAGCTTTAGTAAGGTTTAAACAAGTGTTCATCAAGAGGGTATGCATATACCCAATTAAGGGGTATGTGAAATACAGTAAAATAAATATAAGTATAATGAGGTGATGCCCAACTATATTCAATTGAAATAGAACCAAACCCAACTGGTTAGATTGGACTCATCCAGATTGTGTTCAGTCCACTGACATTTGGATGTACAGTACGTAGCCCATTGTTTGTTTTTGTGTATGAATAGACACTACATTTGGCAATTGTGAAAAAAACTCAGTGAATGGTGTAGAAACCGAATCGCTATACATTAGCATTTTATATAACACGTTCTACTGTACAGTATAATATGGGGTGGCAGATGGCACTTTTGTAGTCGGAAGGTTGCAGGTTAAATTCCTATGCTAACTTCATTTGTGTCCTTGGGCAAGGCTGTTATTGCTAAGTTGCTCCAGGGGGATGTCCCTGTACTCACTGTAAGTAAATCTGGACAATAGTGTCTGCTGAATGACTAAAATGTAAAATGTGTTCTCCCTTTCACATTGAGGAAAGCCTCGTTTTTTGACAAAGCAATGTGTGGGGTAACTACTTATTGATTGTAAGATATTGTCATTGTTAGATAATGTGTGGTAACTACGTATTCATTGTGGGGTTTCTTGCGTCAGGATGGCATTGCAGCATGTATATTGAAGAAATTGTAATTTACTCTTCATATATATAATTAGTTTGAGCATTGAGCATTTATTTCCAGCAGTACACAGCAAAAATGTCAGTAATAAATTAACACTCTTAGTGTTTATATAGGTCCAGTGGACATATACACACTGAAGAGTGTTAATTTAACACCAAAGTTTTTACTGTGTACTGATGGTATATGCATTTAAAAACCATCAAGGGATATACTGTCATGGTATTCACTATATTCTTCGTAAACCTAAGGAAAGACCTAAATCCATTGACTTGGTAATGTGACCTACTGAAAAATGCCTGCCAGAGTGAGCGTGACCCAGATTGTGGTGTTCTTGCCCATGATCAAACATGGAATCTAGTCTTTCTAAAGACTTTCTGAGGTACCAGGAGAACTCTTGGGGCCAAACCGAGTGCTTTACAAATGCTCCTTTCCCTCCTTAGAGAACTGTAGACTGAGACAGACTCTCTGAGTCTTAAATGACTCACTACTTTATATAGTGTCTCACAGGACCTCGTTGAAATGTAGTGCACTACATTTTAGGGTATATGGTGCTATTTTGGAGACATGCAATCTGTCCGTAAAGTATCCCTTTGGTCGTGACATAGCCTTCTGTTCTGTTTCCCCATGGCTTAAATGAAAGAGAGAGAAATAGAAAAATAAATGACATTCTCTGTTCGGTTCTCAAACCCATGACACATGCTCTCTTGAAGATGACGAAATGAAAAAAAAAGTGCAAGAGGCCATGGATCTGATCGTCAAAGAGAAGAAAGACGAGGATTAACTCCCCTTTGAAGATTTCTGGTTCTTTCTCTGTTTTCTGTGGCAAAATAAAAATGAAAAGACACCCTTTCATCAACAAGAATATATTATATTTCAAAACGTATTACCACTCTAGAGAGGATGTAATCCATATTTATTCAGGCACAAAATCATGCTATTCACTTTCATGAAGTCAGTAAGAAATCCGTAGACACTGGGAGTGGACAGGTGTCATTTAAAGGTAGTTTAAGGATTTTTCTTGCTTCAGTGGAGACGGATAAGGCTGCTTCTTGAGAAGATGTCGCACACATCACCTCTGGTCCTAGTGAAGAGTAATGCCCAAAATCAGGACCTGGGTGCTATTAAGGACACATAGATTTTAAAGATGTTAGATCCAGGCTGTTTGGCAAATGCACTTTCCCTGTGATTCATTCAACAAAGCAAAGGCCAGAGTTCCTGAGGTGTGTCTTTTAAATCTTTGTGACTCGCTTTAAATGGACCATGAAATCGTGCCCTAACTTCGCCCATTGTGACAAATGTCTGTACTCTGTCTTTGTACCCTGCAGTTAACATCTTTTTCGGCTGGCATGTTTCACGTGTGTCATGTTGCGTGTCAACCTTTGAGGTCTTAGCGTGGTCCGGAACGTGTTCACGCTCGCACGTCATCGTTAAAATGGGTTTGTGTGGGTTTTCATCCCTTTTTTCAAATTCTTAGTAAAGCTGAAGCTGTCATATTTAAATGAATACAAGGCATGTCGAGTAGCGTAGTGGTGTTGGTTGGGACTTGTGGAGGTGCGTGATTGAGCTGTTTGTCCCCGCAGATGTTGATCTCAGAACCGAGTAGCTTTGTCACGATGGGACACTAGAATATTACGTCTTCTCCGGAAGCTATGATTTGGATTTCGTCCTGCAGTGCCTCAGCAGGAATGCTTCTCAAGGGACTCATAGAAAATATTTTTTTTGTCCATTGTATGGAATCAAATTTGTGTTAGAAAAGGCTGTATGGGTATGAATAATATAAACGTATAGATCGAGGTGTCAGAATGTAAATGTGGCATATCAAACCTGGGATCTGTGGTAGTTCTGTCAAGCACGTTGATCTGGTAAAAGCATCGAAGCATCTCATGAGCACACCTACAATTTTTCACTCCAAAATAGAAGTGACATGCATATGTTTGCCCAATGTCTAATGAAGTATACTTCCATAATCACTGGCAGGTGTGGATATCTGTTGCTTAATTTTTAGGGAACAGAGTCAGGAGGTAGGTCAATTCCTTGGAAGCTCATGAAATATAGGCACACATAATAATAATATAATATTAATTAATTGTATTTATTTATATAGCACTTTTCAATGACCTAAAGCGCTTTACTTAGTAATGGGGAAAGCCCGCCTCATCCACCACCAATGTGTAGCACCCACTTCCATACGCAGTCACACACATAGACACACAGTCAACACTTTATTACATACCCAGTCACAGAATCCCATTCACTTGGGTTATGCACGGCAGTCATTTTGCGCCAGAACGCTCACCACACATCAGCTATCAGGTGGAGAGGTGAGTAGTTATATATGCCAATTAGGAATGTGGAGGACTATTAGGTGGCCATGATTGAAATGAGACCTGGTTGGGAATTCAGCCATGACCCCAGGGTTAACACCCATACTCTTACGAATGGGATCTTTAGTGACTACGGAAAGTCAGGACATCCGTTTAACGTCCCATCCGAAAGATGGCACCCTACACAGAGCAGATGTCCAATCACTGCCCTGGGTCATTGGGTATGATCTTTAGACCAGAGGGAAAATCTCCCCCTACTGGCCCTCCAACACCACTTCCAGCAGCATTGGTCTTCCATCCAGGGACTAACCAGGCCCGATCCTGCTTAGCTTTAGAAGCAAACAACCAGTGGAAAACAGGGTGCTATGCTGCAGGCTCATATGACTGAATCTCTTTGCATGCACAAATGCCTCTGCTAGAAAATCATCTGCTAAAAAAGTTAATAATTACAATCACCAGTAAGTCAGGAAATATTTTTGGGATGTTTTTTCGCCTGTATTCCTCAAATTAAATGTTATATGTTTATGTCTGTCCTTTTAACCAGGGTATGAATTTTTTTTTTTAAATACCATCTTTTTCAAGCTCACTTGTGGTCAATTTGCAGTGTACAAGTATTTTTTGTATTGTTACATTTATGTTTCATCCCCCCAAGACAATTTCTTTCAACAAATCAGCCCAGGCCAGAATCCATTGACCTATTCTTGGCAGGCATTGATATTTTTGAATGTACTTTGTGTTTGTCAGCCCCTAACCTGCTACCATGTCATGTTCACTATCATTTCATACATATCTGTTTCTCCTGCAGGAACCAGACGGCAGTGAGCTCCAAAGTGATTGCTGTTACAGTGAGACCAGAGCCACGTATAACAGAGTCACACTTGGAGATTGAGCTGGCTCACCTGACCAACGTAAGCACCTTTTAAAAATAATAATTTATATTTTTTTATTATTATTATTTAACAATTATTTAACAATTACACCCTCTCATTGTAAGCAAAAGTCTAGATCTGGAAATAGCACTCACACAATGTGGAGTAGGCTAGCTAGAGTTTATTTTCCACAATGAACAGAACTGCTGCAATGAAACCATATCTTTCTACCCAGTTACATAACTGCTGTCCAGTAAACCTGTCCAGTAACCTATTATGCTGTCCAGTAAACCTGCATATACCAGGGGAAATCTGGTCCCGGAGATCTACCATTCAACTGCACCTAATGTAGCCTGATTCCTATGACGTGAAATCTGTGCCACGAAACAAAGCTCTGTAAAACATTTTTTTTTACTTATTTGTGTCTTGCACAAGAAGGGACCCCCTCTGCCAAAGCCATTACAGCAAATCAAATTATGCCATTTCTGTGTCAAATCAATGTTTAGGATCTAGCCGTGACCATTTGCCCTGAAGTTGAAAGCATGGCGAACACACGACATCGGAGCCGATAATGACTTTGGCAAAACTGGTCCCACCTCCTTTCTACACAAATCTTTTTAACAAGTCACAATTTTTTTTGTAGGTAAACACACTTATTTACAAAGCTTTGTCTTGTGGCACCGATTTCACACCATAGATTAAGCTTATCAACTAGCTACTTATTAGCATCAGAAGTGCTAAATAATGGTTGGATTGAAGAAAAATCAAGACAGTAGCTCTCCAGGACCTGGATTCTTGACCCATGGTATATACGAACAGCCTGTATCGGGTCACTACTGATCTAGAATCAGATTATCGCTGTACAAGGTAGCCTAATTAATTTGTATCTAAATGACTAGACTGATATTTTATCACCACTCTGAGACACTTGATAAGTATCCCAAGATACAAATCAGCCGTATATGTGATCTGGCCATGACACAATGCTGTGTTTCTCTAGTGATGACACCTCTAAACGACAGTCTTTATCTTCGAGATGAACCATAAAGGCCACGGCTGTAAA
>JACXGM010014376.1:0-22169 GCA_016801145.1 Umbra pygmaea
TTCTGTATCGATGTTCAAACGGGGACGGGCACTAAATTCGCTTAGAATTCTGGGAGTTGTGGTAGCTCAAGTTTAAACGGATACAGAAGCACCCCAGTGGATGCGAAAGGAACTGAAATATACTATTGGCTTTTCTCTGATATATTGAAAAAAACAGACGTGTATATGCTATAAATCATCTATGGTAACGTTTGTAAATTGTATACTATGAAACTGATTTACTGTGGAACACTCCTTTAATTATACAGGAACCTCAATGCAATGAGTGGGATTCTTCTTATATCATTGCTACATTTTATTGCAAATTTCCTCAAAGCTAGTTCTGCACCAGCTATATATATATCATACTACACATTTTATTCATTATCGCTCTGTTAAATTACTAAGACAAGGAAAATACCTCTATACTGGTAGGCCTATTTGTTACAAATCCCTTGCATGTAGCAGTGAATCCGAGCCCTATTGACATTAACAAACTTTGGTATCATCCTTTGAATTGCTTTGCAGAGCCTCTACTGCAGCATCTACTTTATCTTGTTTTAGGGAGTTGTTTTTTAGCAAGTGAAATGCAAGTTCAATCGGACTTACTTGGCCAGTCTTAAACACTCCACCTTTTTTCAACTGATGAACTGCAGTGTGTCTTGTGTCTGTGTCCTGTTGCAGTGTAAAGTGCAGAAGATGCTTCAGTACACTTCTGAATTAATTCTTCGACTACAATCATTCATTACGTCATCAATAAAAATCATTCAGTCATGCATGCTCATGCCCTAAAAGTACCTACTACCATGTTTCACAGAGTAGGTGGTATGCTTTGGATCATCTGCAGTACCTTTTTCTAATCCACATATTTTCCTTACCATCATTTCAATTGAAGGTTCACCTTCTCATTTATCAAAATACTACTGGTTAATATCTGTACTTTTTAGCCAATGTAATCTGGCCTTTCTGTTTTTGGTGCTGGTGAAAGATTTGCGTCTTGCAGTGTAGTTTATGTACTTCTACACAGTAAATTGTGACACGTTCACCTTAGCATTCTTGGAGCTTGTTTAACGACTTCACTGACAATTGTATTTTATTTTTTTGTCAATTAAAAGAAATGTTCACACATTCTTCTGCAATCAATTGCTGTTGTTTTTCTTGGCTGACCTGGTGGTTGCCAATTGCTGAAGATGTGTTTTAACTGTTAACTTGATTTGGATATGCCCAAGCTTTGTGCTATGGTTTTACTTGAGTTCCTTTTACTTTTACCATCCAAATTGCTTGCTTTTTTTTCATGGACAGCTTCCTTGTCTTGATGTTGGTCTAGCACTGACGTTTGTTTTAAAATGTAAATCGTGGCCAGGCTGCCGTCGCAAATGAGAATCAGTTTTCAATCGACCTACCTGATTAAATAAAGATGAAATAAATAAGTAAATAATGTGCCCTTGGGCTGAACAGAAATAATAGAATTCTTCTGACATGCTGCCTATTACTGCTCCAGGGGAATGCGCTAGTCACAGGCCAACAGACGCCGCAGGCACTGGGACATCTACATTCTCATTGGCAAGTCATTGCGTTTATCACACATACGAACAAGTCAAGTCAGTTTATTTATAAAGCACATTTAAAAATAACCAAGGTTAATCAAAGTGCTGTACAGAGATATAAAAGTATAAAAACAAAACATGGAAAAAATCCTAAAACACATTTAGCACAAACAGAACATTTTAACACAAGTTTCTTTAGGACAAATTAGAAAGCCATTGAAAAAATATATGTTTTAAGACAGGATTTAAATACTGTAATAGTGGGGGAAGACCTAATTGTAAGTGGAAGTTTATTCCATAGCCTGGGGCCCACAACCAAAAAAGCACGATCACCCTTCGATTTTAAACGAGACAAAGGAATATTTAAAAGAAGCTGATCAGATGATCTCAGAGACCTAGAAGGATGATACAATTTAAGTAGGTCAGAAATTTACAGAGAAGCCAAACCATGGAAAGCTTTAAAAACAAGTAACAAAACCTTAAAATCAATTCTATACTTGACTGGTAACCAATGGAGAGAGGCCAGTATCGGAGAGATATGGTCCCGCTTTTAGGCACCAGTCAGCAGTCTAGCAGACGCATTTTGAACAAGCTGCAATCTAGATATAGATGACTGGCAAACTCCCGAGTACAACGAGTTACAGTAGTCGAGTCTGGATGAAATGAGAGAATGTATAACAATCTCCAAATCTTTATGAGAGAGGAAAGGTTTTAATTTTGCAATGGTCCTCAATTGGAAAACACTACTCCTAACAACCGAACTAATTTGTTTGTCAAATTTTAGCCCAGAATCAAAGATGACACCTAAATTTCTGGCGAAGGGACACACTTGTGGACAGGGTTACCAGGCTATTGCTTATTTCATGAATTGATTTGGGAGAGCCAAACAATAAAACTTCAGTTTTACGCTTGTTGAGTTGGAGGAAGTTATTTGCCATCCAGCAATTTATATCAAGAAGGCAATCAAACAAGGACTTCAAGGAGTTAGTTCTGCCAGTTTGTAGTGGTATGTACAGCTGGGTATCATCCGCATAACAGTGATAGGAAATGTCATGTTTACGGAGAATGGAGCCTAAAGGGAGCATATACAAGGAAAATAAAATAGGCCCCAAAATTGAACCTTGAGGTACCTCGCAGGTAATCGCTACAGAGGAGGAGGTCACATTTCCAACGACAACAGAGAAGGTTCTATTATTTAAATAAGACAAGAACACACAAACATGCACACAGTCTTGAAGTTTTCAAAGTCTAAATGTCATTATCAGTTGAGGCTTGCAAAAGCAACTAAAAAGTAAATGTAAGCAAAGAGTACATTTAGGGTTGCACATTTTGGGGAATATTTAGAGGGGAAAACCTTCTGTGGGCATCAACAGGAATATATATGAATTATCGGAAGTATATGCATATTAATATTAATACCATTTTAAATGTAGATGTTTTTTGCATAGGATATACAGTGCCTTGCATATGTATGCACCCCCCTAAGAGATTTCCAGATTTTGTAGTGTGACAACCTGGATTGAAATAGGATTGTATTGGGATTTGTACCATTAGTTATACATAACATACAGAACACTTTGAAGATGCAGAATACTTTAATTGTGACACAGAACTGAAATAAAAAACTACATTTCATAAGTTAGCAAGGTCTTGATATTCAACTGTACATGTGATGGAAGAATGCACTGCACATTAGGGCTGGGCAATATGGCCAGAATCACGATATACCATATTTCCTCAAATAAAGACTGGTGCCTTTATTTACCTCTACTACAGAAGGCAACCAGCTTTTTTTTTAAGCAGACTTTTGTTAGAGGCAGGCCTTTATTTCTGATTCCCTCTGTTTGATAAATATAATTGGCTACATTTTAGTGTCAATTCTTTTTCCAGTTTGCCTTTTATTGCTGCATTACATTGTTAACGCAATCTCAACACTTCTTGTAACCGTTCCAATACATAGTTGAAAAAAGTTGTTGAAGATTCAATCACTTGCACTGAATGGGAGATGGGGATGGGTATGATTAATCAACGATTATTGATCATTAAGAATTTTGTCGATCACGTTAATTTGTTATCGATTAAACTGATCCAGGTTGCGTTGCGTAGTGTGAGTCTTGAAGCAATTAAATGAATTTCACTGTATGGCAGAAATTAAACATTTTACCACCCGGTGGCAATATTTGACACCATACACAGTTACTATAGGATAATTTTCTTTACTATAGAACTGATGATTAATAAAATGTGTGTAGAAATAGGTTTCTTGTTTAGAATACGGTTATGAGGAAATGCAATAAAAGTAGCAAGAGATTGGTATATGTTGTGCAGAATAACTGTTCAAAGGATCAGTATTAGTCAGAACTAACCACTAAGTGATATTAAATGCGCGTTTGGTGTCTATTAGAATCTATAGATCATGTGGAAATGATAAAGCAAGACCAGTTATTCTGAGACTGTTGGAAAATGATTTATGTACTTGAGAAGGATTTTTCCCTGGGAAATGTATTGCAAATGCTCTTTTAGGTAAAGAGACGGCTTAATTAAATAAGATTATGTAGGAATGCAGGCAACTAGGTGACAATTGAATGTTGAATACAAGAGTCCTTTTGAAGCCTAGGTTCCCGCTGGCCGTGGCCAAAACGGCAAACATTTGGCTGTGGTTATCTAATTGTTCTTGGTTCAGCTATAGGCCATACTGTAGCCACCATGTTGGGGCTTCAAAGAAAAGCATTTACATGAGACCCAGACTAACTGTCGCCTTAAACCTGTTAAATGTATATTGTATCCAAGGGCAACTATTGGTTAGATTGAATAATGCCATCTATTGGGCCAGTAGTTCATCAGTATTATTTCCTGTCATGACGTCATTCCTGATATAACCAAAATGAGAAATGTTGATCGGGAGTTTTTCCTGCAGGAACGACCGGCATTATTGTTGATTCAAACAATAAAGTCTTATTTTGCTCTAATTATCATATCTCCAGGTCTCTGAGTGTAATTAATTAATTACTAAATGCATCAAAAGTATACAACATTACCTGCGTGTGTTAGTTTTGATTTCAAAAGCAATCATGAAGAGGTCACGGCGAAGTGTAGCGTGGGACCATTTTGATTAAAAAAATGACTTAGTTAACTGCAAACACTGCGATACTGTGTATAAGTACAACACGGCCACGCCTCAAATGATGTACCACTTAAACAAAGTGCATCCAACCCTGGTTAAAGTCAGTGCATCCTGCTCTCAGTCTCAACCTAGCATCAAGTCGGCGTTAGCACGGAGGAGCTGCGATGCACAACGAGCAGAGAAAATTACCCAAGGGATCTGCAAGTTCATTGAGATGGATATGCTGCCCTTAAAGGAGAATTCCGGGCGATTTCAAAACGTAGCTCTGTTGTTTGCATATCGGAAGTGCTGTCAGTAGCGTTAATAACTCAAACAATCTGTATTGCCAAAACCATGTTTACCTTTTGCTCCAGTATACAACCGTTACACATTTACGGGGCAAGTAAAAAAAATGTGCTTTGAGCCACTAAACATGTTCGAAATGTCATTACTAGTCCATATCCATGTGCAGTTATTCCTTATAGTGAACACAGCAAATTTGAACAAATAAGTTTGTGTACATACCTCTGTTTATTTCCCATTTTCCAGTAAAGTCCACACTAGTCGATTGTCAAAGTCATACAATGCAATATTCCAAAACGTATTTTTTCCGCAAAAAAAACAATTTGCCATTGGTATATCCATAAACTACTTTCACAACATTGATCGGCTGTAACCTGACAATTGCCTTCACAGCTCCCAACAGTTCAAGAGTTCAAGAGTTATCGCGCATGTGCATAGGTAACTAAGCAACACTTGACTTGAGGAAGCGGTGTCAGGTTACCTGGCAGACTTGCTACATATTATTTGGAAATAACCACGGCAAATCGTTTTTTTGCGAAAAAAACAAGTTTTGGAATATTGCATTGTATGACTTCGACAATCGACTAGTTGACCAGCTCGCTGAGAAAATGAATGGAGCTGTAGAGCAGTGGGGACTTGAAGACCGGGTTATTGCATGTGTTGATGACAATGCAGCCAATATTGTTGCTGCCAACAGTTCCACAAGAGTGCTCTGGATTTCCATTGCCTGCTTTGAACACACCCTCCAGTTGGCCATAAATGACAGATTTGCACTGTATCTATATCGGGTAATATCAGTGGCTAGTAAACTCGTTAGCCACTTTAATCACAGCACTGCAGCAACCAAAGCGCTGCAAAAGAAACAGGAGCAAATGCGCCTCGCAACTCACCGTCTTATCCAGTCATGTAAAACACGGTGGAACTCCGTGTGTGAGATGTTTGATCGGCTGGTGGAGCAGCGGTGGGCTGTTGTTGCTGTGCTGTTGGACCGAACTGTGACCAAGCTTCAAGATGCCAGGATCCTGGAGTTGAAGGATGAGTACTGGCAGCTGATGGAGGACACACAGCCTGTGCTGTCAGCACTTAAATGTGCCACCACAGTTATGTCTGCAGAGAAAGACTTCTCCATCTCAAACACTTATCCCATCACCTTCGGCTTCATCAATATCAACCTCATGCACAGTGAAGAAGACGGTCGCAGACTCATTGAATTCAAGACAAAAGTGCGTTCCTCCCTCATCAAGCGAATGAATGTAAGCTAAATTTTCTATCTTAGTTTACATGATATACCAAATTATGTGCATTATTACCTATTTAGATACAGCGCTTTTTTCTGATTATTGATTCCCCCGCCCCATCATATACAGGTTCAGTCTGGGGAGTTTGTGTCATTCGCCCCCATGATCTCATCAATGCTGGATCCTCGTCACAAGCACCTGGGCTTTCTAACACCAACACAGAGACTGGCAGCTAATGCCAAACTGGTTGAACTGGGAGAGGCAGCGGAGACCGGTAGGGCGGCTATCCCACAGGCTGGGGGAGACGAAGCTGCATTGTCTGACATGGACGAGGGGAGTGCAAACACCGGAGTCATGGCCTCCCAGTCCTCTGCTATGGCACAATTCCTTGGGAAGCACTTTACCACTCAATGCGAGGCTGGCATCAAAGCAGAACTTCAGAACTTTCTGAGGGAGACTCCCCTACCCCTGGATTGCATCCCTACAGACTGGTGGAAAGTGAACGGAATAAGGTTTCCCGGGCTGGCCAAATTATCGTGGAGGTACCTGTGCATCCCAGCAACGTCAGTCCCCTCAGAGTGGGTGTTTTCAGCAGCTGGACTAACGGTCACCAGGTGACGGTTGCGTCTGACCCCAGATCATGTCAACATGCTTATATTCCTCAACAGAAACCAGTAGACTGGTGCATACTTTTATGGGAGTTACTATTTATTTTTTCACAAGGCTTTGTTAAGTAGCCTATTTATTAAGTAGTCTATTTGTTAGGTAAGCTAACTTCTCTCATCCTCTCTCGACTTCGTGCCTTCAATTGTTTTGAGTTACATTTTGAAAACCTATCAGATCTATTATTACTGTATGTTTTTGGTTAAGTTATTGTTTAACATGATTCTTTTTTATTATTTATTATTTTAAGACAAACGAGGGTCTCTGCTTAAGGATGCCGGCTCGCAGCTGCAGGTTCTGCTGCTTTTAGAGCACCTCAGCGCATAATAATCTTCAAGTTTAGAATAAACAAACGTCCAGTTTAACTGCCACAAGTTGTTCTTCTTGTAATAAAGATCTCATAGTGGAAAAACAAGCTGTATTTATTTATTTTCATTGCAGTTTTTGTTTTTAACAAGTTAAATAAATAATTAATTTTAATACTAAAATATTAATGATTAATGGATAGTCGATCGTTAATTCTCCCGACGATCGACTAAGAAAATGTAATCAAATGCCCACCCCTAATGGGAGCCATGTTATTTCCAATTTAGTTACTGCCATCTACATGTACATTAATACAAACAACACCAAGCTGAGTAAAACATACAGCTCCATTGACTGTTATACTATTATACTTAGCGATACTATTTCCTGCTACCGTGAGCTGCCATTCCGAAAATGTTCTGTCCAACCCAAGTTTCGACTACCCTGAGTTAGCGTTTCAACCTGGTAGTGAGTAGCGTCACTTGTGCCAAATTAGGTTTGGAACAAAAACACACTAAACAAAACAGAACAGTTAGCAACATTTTTTCTGTAACTTTATCCCATATCCCTTTCACTGTTCAGATTAGGTCGCTACATTATACTGCAGCCAACAGTTCATGTAGCGCATTTGAATGAACTGATCTTTGATTACATTTTTCCTAATTGCGCATGGAAAAGGCTTAAAGTTAACATTGATCCGCAAAATCATGGGTTCTGTAAATAATGAGTTACCTGCATTTGTCCAAAGGAATTAATTTTATAAAACGTTTACCAACATGTTTTCTGTAAATTTATCCCATTTCTCTTTCATTGTTCAGGTCAGGTCACTAATTTAGGCTGCTACCGACAGTATACATTTATAGATAGTTGTTCTTGAAAATGTTTTGTATTGTTTTGTAGTATAATTTTGTACTAATTAGCAACAAACCAATTCTAACATCGCACACTCCATACAGGAAATAAAGTTTGCCAGATACACTGGAACATGATCCAGCATACTGTAGTAACCCCAACGAGGGGCATTTTATCAGTATATAGCATAGATCATCTCCTTAGAAATATAGGAAATATTGGTTAGGATAGAACACCACAATTAAATCTGCTAAATAAAAGTATATTACATTAATTATGAATTCATCTTGTCTTTATTTGAAACAAATTGTAGCCTATACAATTATAATACACACTTTTATATGTTCTATAATGTCTGACACATTAAAAAAAGCTCAAACTTTTGGATAGTCATTATGGAAAGCGGACCCCAAAGCATAAAATTAGCGAGGCAAATGTCAGAAAATAGCGAGGTGTGAGCTACAAGGTCTGTGGTACATCACCGTTGTAAATATCCCATTAACATTGATTGAGTAAAAGGGCAAAAACTGGTCTATATTGATGACAGCGCCTTTTAATGACAAATTTGGTACAGAGCTTCAGAGTGGCATGCCAAACAAGCACCAAAAGTTTCATGTTGATAGCATTTACTACGGAAAATATATTGTAATCACAATTATCCCAGTTAAATGTATTTAGTTATTGGCCTAAACACAAATGTTGATTAAAGCGTACCCATAATGGCCAATCTTCGACAAATTTGAGAAGAACATCACAGTGGGACATTGAACAACACTCAAGTTTTGTGATAATAGCATTTAATTTGGCAGTGATACTAAAGTTCATATTTCGTAGCTAGCTACAAAAATGTGTTTGTTCGTCAATTGCGCATAGTTTAATATTTAATTTTAAATATTTAAAACGTGAGACCATTCAACAATGCAAGCATAAAAAACATGCAGTTCCCTTTTCTAATGCAAAAAACCTTAAAGGTCACATGAATTGACAGCTCATTCCACAAAAATATAGTTAAATAATAGAAAGCCCTGGCTCTAGCTGTTTGCATAGATATACTAAGAAAACTACAGAGCCATGTGTTTGGGACCATAGTGTACATATAGATATATTTGCCAGGACCATTTCTTAGAGCTCAATTAGAGCAAGTAATGTTATCCTTTATAGTATAGAAGTTAACAGTGTCCCATTAATTAACAGGCTTCTACTAACAAATAACTACTGAACAGTTTTAACTATAAAAACAAACTGTTCAGGTTACTCAATCAGTCCTCTACCTACTTTTATCAATCACAACCATTCACTGCAACCACCTATTTCAAACTACAGTTGTATGCAAACGTTTAGGCACCCCTGACAATTTCCATGATTTTCATTTATAAATAATTGGGTGTTTGGATCAGCAATTTTATTTTGTTGTATCAAATAACTGAAGGACACAGTAATATTTTGGTAGTGAAATAAGGTTCACTGGATTAACACGAAATGTGCAATATTCATCAAAATGAAATTAGACAGGTGCATAGATTTGGGCACCCTTATCATTTTGTTGATGTGAATACCTATAACTACCAAGCACTAATAAATTGGAGCACACAATTGGTTTGGTGAGCTATATAAAGCCTTGAACTTCATAGACAGGTGCTTCCAATCATAAGAAATGGTATTTAATTGCACGTTTTTGTTCTCTTTGACTCTCCTCTGAAGAGTGGCAACATGGGGGCCACAAAACAACTCTCAAATGACCTGAAAACAAAGATTGTTCAACATTATGGTTTAGAGGAAGGCTACAAAATGCTATCACAGAAATTTAAGCTGTCAGTGTCCACTGTGAGGAACATAGTGAGGAAATGGAAGACCACAGGCACAGCTCTTATTAAGATCAGAAGTGGCAGGCAAAGTAAAATATTGGAGGCAAAGGTGAAGGATGGTGAGAACGGTCCACTGACCACCTCCAAAGACCTACAACATCATCTTGCTGCAGATGGTGTCACTGTGCATCTTTCAACAATTCTGCACATTTTGCACAAGGAGAAGCTGTACGGGAGAGTGGTGCGGAAGAAGCCTTTTCTGCACACGCCAGAAACAGAGTCGCTTGAAGTATGCAAACATACATTTGGACAAGCCATCTTCATTTTGGAAGAAGGTGCTGTGGACTGATGAAACAATTGAGTTATTTGGTCATAACAAGGGGCATTATGCACGGTGGCAAAAGAACACAGCGTTCCAAGACAGACACTTGCTACCTACAGTCAAATTTGGTGGAGGTTCCCCCATGCTGTGTTGCTGTGTGGCCAGTGCTGGTACTGGGAATCTTGTTAAAGTTGAGGGAACTTGCATGGATTTCAGTCAATATCAGCAGATACTTGAGAATAGCGATGGGCATTCAATAAAATTTTCTTCGCCGATCGTCGGGAGAATTAACGATCGACTGTCGATTAACCATTAATATATTAATTATTTAACTTTTTACAGTGTGTTTTTCCTCTATGAGATCTTTATTACAAGAAGAACAACTTGTGGCTGTTAAACTGGACGTTCAGTTAGCCTAAATTTGATGATATATGCGCTGCAGTGCTCTTAAAGCAGCAGAACCTGCAGTTGCGAGCCGGCGTTCTGAAACCGAGACCCTCGTTTGTACCAAAAATAATAAATTAAAGAATCATGTTAAACGATAACTTAACTGAACATAATAATAGCATACTTAGATCTGGCAGGTTTTGTCAAAATGTAACTCAAATCTATCCAAGGCAGGTGAGAGAGATTATCCTACCTAACAATTAATTAGGCTACTTAACAAATTAGGCTTTTTAACAAAGCCTCATGAAATAACTAGTTACTCACATACAACTTCTGCACCAGTCGACTGACTTTTGTTGAGAAATATAAGCATCGACATGATCTGGGGTCAGACGCGACCGCAGCTGCTAAGTTACCTTGGTCAGCCGGGGGACAGAGTAGCTATATGAGCGGAGTTGAGCGAGTTAAAATCCCGCTCCTAGCTCACTGAGCAGTTGGGTTTACTCCGTTCCACCACTTCACACTTTTTTCAACCGTTCCACTCAAACCCGCACATTACTCACATAAAAAATAATGATAGCCTACTCTAAATTTACTCCAAGAATATTTTAAGTCATATTACAATATTAACAAAACCCATCCATTGTGTGACCATGTATGTTGATAAAGTATTTAGCGAACTCATGATGACATGACACATAAACCAAGCGCACGAACCAGGCAGGTAATCTACACACGTATGACTCATTAGACTGATCATGTCCTGACTGATGTGAAGTGAGCGGTACTGGAGCAGTACTGGAGCGGTACTAGAGCGATATTAAGCAAGAGCCTTCTGGGCCGATCCCACTCCGCTCCACTCACATACTCTGCCCTGGGAACCTGATTCCTCTTCATGATTACTTTTGAAATCAAAACGAAAACTTTCAGGTAACTGAGTGTGGTGTCAAATATTGCCCTCGGTTGGTAAAATGTTTAATTGCTGCCGCACAGTGAAATAAATTTCATTGCTTCAAAACGTATACGCAATGCAACCTGCATTAGTTTAATTGATAACAAATTATCGTGATTGACGAAATTCTTGATGATCGTTGATTAATCTTACCCATCCCTACTTGAGAATAATGTAGAGGAATCAGTCACAAAGTTGAAGTTACGCTGGGGCTGGATATTTCAACAAGACAACAACCCAAAACACTGCTTAAAATCTACTTTGGCATTTATGCAGAGGAACAATTACAATGTTCTGGAATGGCGATTGATATTATAAATTGATATTTCTTTTGGGGTGTCCACATGTATGCACCTGTCTAATTTCGTTTTGATGAATATTGCACATTTTCTGCTAATTTCACTACTGAAAAATGACTACAATATGTCCTTCAGTTATTTGAAAGATCAAAATGAAATTGCTGACCCAAACACCCAATTATTTATAAACGAAAATCATGGAAATGTCAGGGGTGCCTAAACCTTTGCATACAACTGTATAAGTACTTGAAAACAGGCTGGATTCATTAATTTTCTTTGTACACATCAATTGGAAAACACAGCAAAGGTAAGTTCATTCTACTGATTTGTGCCTTGTTGATAAGCAAACACGCTGTGCATTGGGTTCACATCTGAAGTTGAAAATGGAAGGGCATTATTTTAGGGATAGTTATAGCTAACCCCAACAACATTCATGGATGACATATAATACATACACCAATCAGCTATAACATTATTACCACCTGCCTAATTTTGTGTAGATCCCTATTTTGCATCACAGTTTGTTGCGTATCGGGCTGCTGTTTTGGCGGCAAAACACTGGGTGCATAATTATTAGGCAAGTTGTATTCTTGAGGATGAATATATTTTTTTTACTACAGTGCTCTCGGTCAATCCAAAATGTAAATACATCTCAAATCTAAATAGTTAATGTAAAAGAGAGGTCTTTGCTTTCTTTGGAGAATTTCTATGTGTACACAATTGTTGGGCATCTATATGACTCACTTGTTGATTTTCATTTGTTTAAAGGTACAATATGTAATATCAATCAAAACAATAACAAAATACATACTTTGCATTAAAAGCAAACATCACTATACATATATTATATATTTTTCTTAGTTGTTTACTTACATTATCCTAAATGTTTCCACTAACTTTCAAATCCAGAGAAATTTGTAATATAATTCGAAGACACGGGACGTTTCATTACGTAAATGACGTCATATAACCTGTTACTGCTCTAGTTGTTCTAACTTCCAGGGAGCCGCCAAACATAACGTGAATAAAGTTATAATTTTTTTAACAATATATTACTTTGTCAGTGAACATTTTTTTTCTGCCGGAGACGCTAGATTGGAAGGTTGTCATTGACGACGATAACAAAACCCATCATCCCACGCAACCTCCCGACGTCATCCAAGTACATCTTTTGCTATTGTTTTGATTGAGAGCTCCCTGGTGGCCAAAAATTACATATTTCACGTTTAAGTGAAAATATTTTACAAACAACTCAACGTTTACAAATAAACATTTCTGACATTTTAAAACAAATCTGTGACCAATATAGCCACTGTTCTTTTCAATAACAGTCATAAGCTTTCCATTCGCAGAGTCTGTCAGTTTCTTGCTCTGTTGATGATCAACTTTTTGTGCAGCAGCAACCATAGCCTCCCAGACACTGTTCAGAGAGGTGAACTGTTTTCCTTCACTGTAAATCGACCATTTAAGAAGGGAACACAAGTTCTCAATAGGGTTTAGGTCAGGTGAGAAAGGGGCCATGTCATTATTTTTTCATCTTTAAGGCCTTTTCTGTCTAGCCACACAGTAGAGTACTTCAGTGCATGTGATGGAGCATTGACCTGCATAAAAATCATGGTCTTCTTGAAAGATGCAGACTTTCCTGTACCACTGCTTGAAGAAAATATGTTCTAAAAACTGGCAGGTTTGGGAGTTGAGTTTGAGTCCATCTTCAACCTGAAAACGTCCAACTAGCTCATCTTTAATACCAGCCCATACCCCACCTTCATTTTGCTAGCATCTGAGTGGTGCTTGTGCCTGTCACTGATCCAGCCACGGGCCCATCCATCTGGTTCGTCAAGAGTCACTCTCATGTCATCAGGCCATCAAACCTTTGAAAAATCTGTCTTTAGATATTTCTTGGCCCAGTCTTCACGTTTCAACTTATGTGTCTTTATCTGTGGTGGTCGGGTTTCAACCTTTCTTACCTTGGATATGTCTCTGAGCACTGAACACTTTGTACTTCTGGGAACTTCAGGTAGGTTGCAGTTCTGGACTATGACAGCACTGAAGGATAATGGTTTCCTGGTAGCTTCACGTTTAAATATCCTCAAATCTTTGGCAGATAATTTGCGTCTTTTTTTCTCAACACATCTTGCAACCCTGTTGACTACTTGCAACAAAATGTTTGATGGTTCTGTGATCATGCCCCAATATTTTAGCAATTTCAATAGTGCTTCATCCCTATGAAACTTTTCTGATTCAGTTAAATGTCTTTTGGCCCATTTTGCCTGAGTAACAGATGCTGCCTAATAATTCTGCACACCTTGATTTAGGGTTTTGATCTCATTAAGCCACACCCTCCCTCATTACACAAATACTCATCAACTGATATGCTTAAATCCAATAAGCATTCCAGTTATACAGCTTGGAGTTGGAATATACTGTATGCATAATAATGATGATGATATGGTGAAAATACTGACTTGCCTAGTAATTGTACACACAGTGTATATGTACGGTATGGTATGTTGGAGGGAGGGGGGCTAAAGGTGAAACAATTAATTCTGCATTTCCTGATTGTTGCTGTAAGCTTCGTTGTGTTCAGTTCAAAAATGTGAAAATAAAAAGCACCCACATGACAAAAAGAGAGACTTTCCGACCAAGTAGTTACAGGAACGTAGTTATAGGAACAGTCCACTTCTAAACAGTTCTACTAAATACTCTCCCCCAAAACCGGTTTTGCTCTTTGCATTCGCACTGGTCAAGTGGCCATAGGAACTGGTAGTAGGGATAAGGGCGTGACACAAGCACCGTAACACCATTACATTTAGGTATTCACTAGGCATGCTGATTGACAGTACATTTTACATTTAGGTATTCACTAGACATGCTGATTGACAGTACATTTCACATTTTTGGTACTGTACCTGCTATGTTTAGGGGAAAATTGAAACATTTCTTCCTTGCCAGCTTGAGATTTGATATGGCAACCTTTTAGGCTATGTACCAGATGCTATAACCACAACGCTAAACGTCTGGCTTCCTGCAGCCTCCGAAATCTCTAGTAAAGTATCATGTAATTACTGTAACATTTGAATTGCCTCCCAGGCACTTTTTAGGTGCCTTTTTTGTACAAGGGATCAAGAAAAGAGCGGTCCCAGTGACTTCAGTGTATTATATATATGTGCTGCAGGCCAGGACAAAACCACCTCTCTGATTATTAGGTGTCATACCGTTATGTTTTGGTCTGGACTTTGGGGAATGCCAAAGAAAAACTTTCACATGGCTAAAATGGCCATTTGGTGGCCAAATTAAAACCCAACAACAACCATAATTCTAACAAGCGTTAGATGGTGTCGTCTTCTGAGAAGTCCAATAATGGGTAGTTTTAAAGAGGGAATCCAGAGTTTTAGCCTGTTGTGGTTTAGATGATTTCTTATGTAGCCTTATCCTCTGCCCTTTCACCTAGTTTCTGTGGCATCTAAGTTCCGACTGATACCGGTAGCTCTGAGTGAAGTACTAGTCTACTTCCCATGCAGAAAAATGGGATTTAATAGCACTAGTTAAATGAATAAAATTTGTTGACATTTGTAGACATGAACTTAGGTCTAGCTTGGGTGTGATTCTGTTCATTTAGATGTTATATTTCTATTTTACATAGAAGTATTTGCCCTTCATGTGGATTTAGATTTAGGCTAGCTTTCACAATATCATCTTTGTCTTTTCAAGTCCTATTTTACGGTGCATTATTGAGTCCCTGAATATGGATTCATATGAATAGCAGCCAGCTACAGGAACCGTGCATCCATTTATATTGGTAATGCTAGGCACTTTGGAGGGTTTTCTTTCATAGTGTATGAAAGAACGTTTTATGAAAAAATGTAAGGCCCTGCTTAAACGATTGCAATGGCAGAAAAACAACAATCTTTCGGGTGGAAAGAAGAATGAGCAGAACAGATGGAATCTGAATAAAATCAAGTGTTCTGTACTAATAAATAACCTAACATAGTATTGAACAGGCTAGACAGTGACTTGCATATCATGTAGGTGTTTTGGGTTGCTTGGGGGTGTTCACTCTTGATTAGAAATGTGACCTATTTTTTTCTTCTATTGCTTTCCTCTCTGGCGGTCTAGCGAGCGGTATGCTAGGCGAGGGGTGGGTTAGTTGTGTGGGGGAGGGGTATGGCATGGAGCACACTGGTTGAGCAGTTTTTGTGCTGGGCGTTTCCTGGCCTATCCCAGAGTTCCCTGTTCCTGTAAGCCTCTGACTGTAGCTATCTAGACCAGTCTCTTACCAACAACCCTAGGCCTACTGACAGTTTTTTTTTGTGCATATTTGTTAGGCAAATAAATGGTTGCACACACCAGTCCTGAATCACTGATGAAAATACATATTCCTGACAGTTCACACACACACACACACACACACACACACACACACACACACACACACACACACACACACACACACACACACACACACACACACACCCTCCAATTCGAATAGACATTGATCTCAGGTGAACCAATCCAGTTAATGGGGCATCCTGCAGTTGGGTTTTTGGCTTTTTATGAAGAAAAGAAGATACGTTTATGATTCCTTGTGAATTAATTTAAATGTTTGTAATTTATATATTGTCTGAAACCAAAATGTTTTCACTTCAGTGTTTTAAACAAACCAATGTAAACATACTGTTTTGCATCAAAACATGGTTCCAACTACAATATGGACCATGTATGTTTCAGTCCTTGTATCCATTTCTCTCCTATTGTATGTCAGAGAGGTTACATTTCTCCAGCCCTTTTCCCCAGATTTCTCCTGAAAGGGGTTTGTAGACCCCTTTATTATGGATTTTACTGCTGATTGCTGTTTTAGTTTACAGACAAAAATAACTTCCACATAAGCACAATGGCTGTAATATATATCTTCTTCCATTTCAATTACGGTACTGTTCTCTGTTGCGTTCTTTCTCATTGATTGGCAAGATGCCAAAGCATGTTTGCCTCCCAGGAAAGGATCTAATGGACGTTTCCATGTTTGATCAATTGGTGTAGTGTTGCTATTTTGTCCACCATTAGTACTGTAAGTAGTGATGTATTTACAATGTTGCCTTAACTGTGCGTAAGTAAAGCACATCTCATGCTGCTTTCAGCGACCATTTGTACGTCACTGTCTGACTGATATGCTTGGAATAATTATTAACAAGCTTTATACAGCATGGCTGACGTCAGTTCTCAACTAGCATGAACACTGAAATTAGTTTGACTAAGTGGACATGGTGCTTGTTATAACATTACAAACACAAAAACACAGCATTATATAATACTTTCTGGGTTAGATATTAAACTACATTTCATTGCCATGGTTTTGTACTCTGGTTAATGACAATAGAATGTCAACTAATCTAAAACACACACTCTTGTTATTACACTTGAAGGTTTTAGGGACAGAAATGTATTCCCATTCTAAATCATATATATTTTATCCCTAAATTCTCATAGTTAACCAGATCTTAACCACACATGTAAAATAAACTGCCAAATGGTGATAATTTGCTCTGATTTGCTATGATTTACTTTTTTACTTTTCGTTATTTAGAACACTGGTTTCCCTGTCACCAAATTGACAGATTTTGACCATGCTTTAAAATATATATTTTCCAAACGTTTCAACGTAAGGCAAGAAGAGCATGACTATCCCGAGGTTACACAATGCTATTATGTTGTTAAAATTGATGGAAGAGGGCTTTATGACTTATGAGGAAAACACCCTGGATGTAATAATTTATACAGTGTGATCTTATTTTATGATTAACCTAAGTCTTATATCAAGCTTGTAGTATTCCTTCATAAACCAAAGGGCAACATTTTTGCTTTAGCAAATGTCAGAAAAGCATGAGTCAATATAATTTTTTTATCAATATTAAATCAGCAGTGTTAGTGTTGTAGCCTATGCTATAAGAATACAATAAGGACGCTAAAAGGGGCACTGTGTTTGTCAATGGGCGTGGGCCTGTCCGTTTGTTATATAAATTATGCATTTTATGCCAGGCTTATGTGTGTAACAAAGCATTGCATATTATTGGGAATCATTATCCCATATGTATTGCTTTTTCAGATTTCTTGTTTAAATATCAATTTTTTTTACAGCGTTTGTAAGTTGTTCACTTGAAATAACGCAGTTTTGTGGTTAACGTGAACATTTTTACAAATGGCAGATTTTAAGGTAGTCATTTTCTAAACTACGCATCATAGTTCAACCCATCTACAAAAACTGCCAGATCGCTATGTTTTTTGTTAAAAATGTAAAATATGTTTTTTTTTTTAAGCGAGATTATATTTGTAGGTAAAAGTACTATATTAAAACATTATTTATTATTATAATTATTAGAGTTTCTTCAAAGGAAGAGGATTACTTGACTAGCTCTTGACTGAAAAGAGAGATTATAATTGTAGTGAAAAGTACGATATTAAAACATTATTTATTATTATAATTATTAGTTTCTTCAAAGAGGATTACTTGACTAGCTCTTGAGTCATGAGGCTTGACATAAAATTAAGTTTCCTCAAAATAATAGATGAATTCTAGTCAGTATATTAGACTGCCTAATATCCCTCTGTCCATAGTGGTGGCTTGTCAACTGTACCAATAGAATTGCTCAAACAGACATTCCTATTGAAGTCAATGTTCTGTGATGGGTCATACTTACGGTATATGCTGTTTTCATCACATGGCAGACAGACCAGACAGAAAGACATATGG
Organism: Umbra pygmaea; assembly: GCA_016801145.1. NCBI lineage: Eukaryota > Metazoa > Chordata > Actinopteri > Esociformes > Umbridae > Umbra > Umbra pygmaea. The sequence goes on from JACXGM010014376.1 coordinate 18,502, forward strand.
AGCATAAATTGCAGTCGGCTGCTTTGATCCTATTTTCTATGTCACTATTAAATTACCTTGTAAAAATCTCACTAAGAAAGTGCTCTAGGGCGATGCACCTTTATATGCTGCTGCCTCCGGTGCACATGTATCATTCAGCTACAGCATGGGTTTGAATCTGGCCCACTAACCCTTTAGCAAAAGACTAATTCTTACCTGGCTGATTAAGTGTAGAAAAAAAGACAGAAAACAGATATGGTGTGAATTCCTACCCAAAATGATGATGGCATCGTGCACTTGAAAAACTCTACCTAAACACAGACTCTTAGAGAATATGTATTTCTCTCACTTCTGCTCTCTTTATGTACAACAGGCGTGTTCCAGCTTCTAGATCTTTTGCAAAAGAGATGCATATTCTCTAAAGGTTAGAGAAGAGCTGTATCTACTTCCTTGACATTATTATTATTTTTAAATATCTCAATTAATCAAGTGCTTATTAATATGATCTGGACATTCAGTGGTCTACCCACATACAGAACACATACAGAAATACTCTGGGAAAGAACAATATTTCACTGTAGTTCAGTGGGTACACTCTAGACACAGTTACTTGAAAGATGAAAGGCTGGAGGATGTGAGAGGCTGGAGGATGTGAGAGGCTGGAGGATGTGAGGGGCTGGAGGATGCGAGGGGCTGGAGGATGCGAGGGGCTGGAGGATGCGAGGGGCTAGAGGATGTGCATTGTCTTAATCTGATCTGGAGCTCCCCACATTTCTCTTTTCCTCCCACAGTTGTTATAAGGAGAAGATAGAAGTAGTAAGCGGCCAAACTTGTTTTCCCAGCACAAAATCGTGGTTGCCTGCTGCTTCTCTGAGTTAAAGGTGCATTTATCTACAGTAGTGGAACGCCACTTTTACATCATCATGGAAGTTCCCTAAATTGAGAGATATTGTAACTTCAATGCATCTCACAAGTAATGAGGTGAAGTGGGGTTTGTTCACTAATGAAGTGTTTTTTTTCGAAGACGTCTCTCGCTGTCAGAAGCGAAGCCATTTTCGAACAAAACCCTGTAGCTGTGGTAATGCACAACACCAGCACTCGTGAGAGTGGGGCAAAGACAGAAACCAAGATTGTATGTATGCAGGGCAGGCGAGAGGGTGGGGGGGGTGGCGGGGGGACGAGAATGTGTTGAGATTGAGAACATAGAAGGGGGGTTCATAGGGGTTCTTTATTGGTTGCCATAGCGACTTACATAGCCCCCCCTTCTCAGATTTATTCATTTATTTATTTATTTGAGGGAAAAAATGCAGTGGAAAAGAGATTTGTGTGTGCTTGTTCCACTGACTTTGGGATGTCTTTTTCCCCCCCTTAAATCTACATCGTAGGCTATTCGCCAATTCCCAGATTTTTGTTGTCATTGAACCAGACATTTAACATGTAATTTAGCAGAAATGCATCGGTGAATTAATATATTTTAATAATGCAAAGATACACTGACCCTTATTGAATTTAAATTGATGAAGCGCACCTAGCAAAATACCCATTCCCTGGGGTAACTGTCCTACTGTGAAATGTTTCATCATAATTAGGAAGCCTTTCAAAGGGAAAGTGTTAGCATGGTGTCATAAGAAATAGGACATTTGTCCGGTGGACCAAATAGTAAAAAACATCTGTTTGGTGGATTAGACTTGGTACACTACTCTGATTCAGACGGAAGGTGTGGTATTTTAGGTCTCAGAGCTTTGATTCCCATCGGCTTCATCGGAATATTGTCCCTCTTCACAAACTCTGCAACTGCTGTGAAATTCAGCATCTTTTCTCTGCTCTTTGTTTGATTTTGACAACCTGCCCAAGTTCAGCAGACGCTTTCGCCAGCAATTCAGCTACGCTACACTGTTCAATTCATATTGCACAGATGTCTGCTGCAGCCTCGGAAGAGGAAAACAACGACACCGGAATCACCGCCTAACTGCGTGTGTGTGCATGTTATGTTACAGCTGTAAAACACACACAAACTGCTTGTTTGTATCATTGCATCTTTAGTCACATCAGGAGGAAAAACTGAGTACAAAAATGGCTGCCTAATTAACACATCAATTTGTTTCTCTTTTTCAGATGGAAGATGGCCACACACTATACGACTACAACGTGGGCCTGAACGATATTGTCCAGCTGCTCATCCGTTCTCAGACTGGGGACGCTCCCGACAGCCCTGTCGCCCCTAAGGACTGTGACATGCCCTTGTCCTGTAGTTCAGCTTCCACCCCTGCCCCCAACACCGTGGCTGGTGCAGCGACCACTCCCTCCAAGCCTAGCACAGTTTCCCCCAAGTCCATCCCTACCCCCACCGTGGTCATTAACAACATGGCCACTAGTACCAGCGCTAACAACACCGGTACTACTACTAAAACCAGTAAGACCAGTGAACCCAGTAACAATGGAGCCAAGTCTTCTAGTCCATCATTACCAGTGGAGAAACTCGACAACCAGCCGTCCACCTCTACGCGGCCCTTCCTCATAGACCCTGGCATTGGGATGTTCAAGGTGAGAGAACGACAACTTGCTGGTCTGTAATGCCATTTGCGTCCACATACCAGAATATTCTAGGAATGCGTGGTGGGGTGTATATGGGTAATGTACCACGACTAAGAGCTGCTTTTAGGCACAGTGCATGCATTGTCAGGATACAAGAGCCATAAACCCTTAAGGTGCTGAACTTGTACTCCACGCGCCCGTTTTATAATATAGAATAATTTTTGGTGAGGAAGGGTTCTGTAAATTGGATATGAACCAGACACTTTACAGAAGTGGTGCTCCAAAGATTGTGAACCCTTTGGAATTGTTTATTTCTGCATAAATATGGCCTAAAACAGAGGTTCCCAAAGTGTGGGGCATGCCCTCCCTGGGGGGCGCTGGGCTTTGCTGGGGGGGGGGGGGGGTTTGAGTGGAATGTTGAAAGGGAACAAAAAAGTAATATGTCCTGTAACACGGATGATGCATGCTGTTTTCCCTGCATCTCATTCATTTGAGTGAGGACATAGATTTGGGAATAACCGTGTTTGTTCTATATGGATGGCAGTAAGTAAAACCTACATTCCACATGTTTTTTTTACAGACAACCAGACAAGCCAATTGAGATTTTCAGAACCGCCACTTGAGATGCGTCTGAAATAATAGAATTGACCAATCACGGATAATAACAATACACATAGAAAATCCTCTCAACCTATCAGGGTCTTAATCGGAAAATTCTTCATTTGTTCCTGTTACAATAGGATGTATTTTAAGATGTTTATTCAAACATTTGGATAAATGCCAGAAGATTCCGCAAAACACACAGATGTCCTCTATGATGAATCAGACATCCTACTTGCCTAATTATAGTTCTAATTATCAATCTAGATTACGTTTCTGTCAAATGTCGAGCCATACAGTTGTTTTTCGGCGTTGTACAATAGTTAGCTTTGTTGTTTGTTGTAATTCCATACATCGTCACAAGCTGAGCCCTACTTGTTTGTCTGTGAATTTTTATGAGCTGACTTTTTAACAGAGAGCTCAATGGAACAATGGAACGATTACAAGTATCAAGTGGGATCAAAACGATAGGTGGATTACAAGATCATGTGACTGTATGATCAAGTATCAAGTGGGATCAAAACGATAGGTGGATTACAAGATCATGTGACTGT
>JACXGM010014377.1:0-22166 GCA_016801145.1 Umbra pygmaea
TCTTCTATCATTCTAATAGACCTCTAACAATCTATCAGTATTATATTAGATCTCTATCACTCTTCTATCATTCTAATAGATCTCTAACAATCTATCAGTAGGATATTAGATCTCTAGCACTCTTCTATCATTCTAATAGCCCTCTAACAATCTATCAGTATTATATTAGATCTCTATCACTCTTCTATCACTATTTTACCAGTCCTCTATCAATTCCCTATTAGTCCTTCACTAACTGCAGCTTTAATACATTTATTTATCTTTTAAGAGCAATCACTGTCCTCTTTTCTTATCCCTCATTACCAACCCTAGGAGTGTTTGACAAATGACTAAAATGTGAATGTAAGTGTAGTTATTTGATGCTTGAACAAAAATGTGTACTAAGGTTTAATGATAAGTAATAAAGAGGACATACATATATCTGTTATCACCGTAAAATGCTTGAAAGTGACAACAGAATTGTGTACTACCCTACAATAAGTAACCATTGTTTCTTAAGAATAGCTGAAATACCTACACACTGTTCAAGAAGGGTAGGAGTGTTGGACAAAATCAAAATAATCGTTAAAGTCTTTTCTAGGTGGATGGCTACGATTAGTATGATAATTAGCCAGAGCGGTTTTGATCACCCGCAATCATGCTAGTGTCATTACGATGCAGGTTTAGAACTCTTTTCTGCTCACTCCCTGGTAACCGTTTGAGCGTTAACATTCTGCTAAGCAACTGATCTTGCTGATATGTAGTGCAGACACGACCGTTTTTTAAATATTAAAGGCGCTTAAGGTTGAATTGGACTATACTTGGCCAATTATGTGAATTTCACGGCTGATTTACTACAGGTGCTGCAGGAGTAGGTAGCTAATTAATGACCTCACAATCACAAAAATGAACACACTGAGAATAAGAAAATGGTGCTAATTACCAGCAACTCTAACCGCTGCATGTATGGATTTAATTACACGCAAAGGATCAATTTAATTACTTCCAAGTGTTATTTATTAATCCCTCATTACAAAAAGTGTATTAAATGCACTACTGGTCAACCCTGGTTATTCACCACATCTGAGTAGGTTAGATCTTGCCCTAAGGTAACTAGGACAAAGGTCAATCTTTTCTCACATACTTTGCATATCCGTACCTGAATATTTCAGTATAAGACACAGAAGTGTCCTTAGCTCAGTGTATATCTGGGTTCTAGAGGGCAAACTTCATCTAATCCCAGGATCTTTATCATGAAACAGATTAATGACCTACCCCCGTCTACCTACCTCCTCTCTATCACCCCAAACCTTCTCTCTCTATACCCCACCCCTTCCGTCCCTCCCTCTTTCCTTCTCTATTCCATATCTTCATTCCTTTGCAGTGGCAAGAGGCTGAGAGGGCAGCATGGAATTATTTATTAATGGCGGACTCCCGAAAGCTCTGTAAAACATCCCCGTCGAGCTCTCGGAGGTGAGCTCTGAGCTTCAAAGCAATTAAAGCCAAGCCATGAAAGCAGAGACCTCATGGTCAAAGTGAGCGTTGATCCCTTTACCAGGATTAGTGGGTACAGGAAATGTTAAGATGTCGACCATGTCACATGAATAAAACCATGTAAGAAATGTCACAGATATACAATGAGTAGAACAGGCATTCATGTTCAGGTCAATGGGAGGATTGAAGTTTTCAGGTCTATTTTATTGAGTATTTGTTATTGTCTCTGGTACTTTTAAAAAGGATTGGGCAGGAGGAAATATAACGACTAAATGTCATGTTTTGCAAATAATTGCTCTGAATGACAAATTTTTTTTGGGAATAAAAAAAAAATTTTGGGTTTTACATCTAAAACAAAACATTTTAGTAGATGGCATATCCTAATTTGATTGTCCTGTTTTTGCAGGAATGTTCTTGACCAGCAGCATACGCACACCTGCAGTTTTCAAAGTTTAAAAGTAGTTGATTTTCGAAATCCTCTTAAAGATGCAGTCCTTGAGTTTGGCCACTGGTTTTTAAATGTGGTGCTATTGAGCTAAAATGGACTTTGTCATGATTTGTGCCCCAGGGGGTAGGCAATGTACAAAAACAGCACAATGTATAAACAGCTCCATTACCTTGCATCTCACGTTATGGCCCCATATCAGCTGTTTTTGTGAAAATATGTTAACTATTGTGTCATAACCACGTGACTTACTGTCGCACAGTAGAGAAATTACCATAAAGTCCAGGAGAAGCTTGCAGGCTATCAGGGGGACATGGAGGCATAGAGTCAAAATGACAAAATAATTCATCAGAATACTTACCCAAAGTTGCTCCTGCTCCTACGCTCATGGACAACTCCTACTCACACTCTCCTTCCTCTGCAAGAGGCAAGATACGGCATTATTCACATATCTCTTGGCAAAGCTACAAGAAGAATTACAACATTCAGACACGTTGCTCACGTCAAAGCTACGTCGTCACGCTCAGCGTGAGGCTGCGCAGTACGCTCGGCTACCACTGAAAAAGTGCTTGTAATTGACTTCACTTGCTCTCCATAGGAATGAAGGGCGTCTGTTCGTCCATTCATTATACTGCTTGTGCCCCATGTCATCAAAACACACCCAAATTAAACTTGGCTAACCAAGGAATAACAGAGATTCTACTGAGAGATATATGAACATTTCAATAGCAACATTACTTAGTTCATTTCAAAAGTCAAATACTGCATCTTTAACATTTATATTGGCCTTTTGTAGCATCTGTAGTGTCTAAATTGATCCATCAGAGGTGCTTGCTTGTGGCCATAAACATCGCTAAGTGGTCTTTAATAAAGCCATGGTTTTACATCTCTCCCAGGAGTTTTCCCATAAAACATCTAAATAGGTTTTACTCTTTAGCAGTGTGACTTAATACACCTAAATGAAGTACAACAAAATGGCTGTAACCATTAAACAATGGGTTTGCTCTCCGGGTAAACCTGTAATGTTAACCTTTGAATAATTACCTCCCATTCTTTTTTATGTCCAACACTTTGCTATCCTCAAGTAGACTTGCCACATTCTCATGAAAACCCTAGCACTAACCCCAAAAACATCTGAACTCTAACCAGCTGCTAACGCGAATATTGCTCTTTTCCTCATTGAAACCAGCAAAATGTCCCCACAAAATCAAATGTTTTATTATACTAGTGGGGATTTTTCGGTCACACTTAAGTAAAACATCACTCCTGGATGCACAGATATATTCATGAGTCTGATTAAATGAGCAGAAATAGGGAGAATAGATTAGCTGATTGACTTCAGAACCTTCGTCATTGTCTTCAAGGCATTATGATGTATAAGTTCGACTACTTTGGCGTTCCGTGCCCTTCACCAATGTGGGTTACGCAACTCAGTATGAAGAGACTTGGTGAATATTTTTGCCAAAATAAGGCTGTGTATTAGACTTCCGCTTGGTAGACAGTAAGACTGTGGGGCTGAGGTTTCAACAAAAGAAAAGAACTGATGAGAGGCGAGGACGACAGGAGAGAAAAAAGAGGGTGCGGTAAAGGAGGAGAAAACAAAATACTTTGCTGTCTGAAGGCCGAAACACATGGGAGTTGGAAAAGCAGCATTGCACACAAGAACCCCATTCATTTCAATGAGTGAGAAACCCATTCATTTCAATGAGTGAGAAACCCATTCATTTCAATGAGTGACGTAACTGCACTCTCCTAAACCACTACGACCAGAAAAGCGATGCGCACCTCTCAAAAAATACAGTGGAGCCGCAGCGGCCAACCAGATACCGCTGACCTCTTGAAGCGCAACCAATCGAATTACACTTGATTGTCATACCATTCTATGAACCGAAATTAACTGATTTGTGTGTATTCAAGTTTCTACATAATCTCTGAAACACAAAAATCAAGTTTGCGTTATATGGTAAGTTGATTTATTTATGTAATACAGACTCTGCCCACGGGAGATTGGTTTCTACAACGATGCCCCATAGCTGCCAACTGTCACGAAGTGCACGTGAGACCAGTGCATTTGATTGGTTTCACACGCTCACATGCCAATGTGAAGCCAATCAAATGTGTGTGTCTCACGTCCACTGCGTGAGAGTTGGCAGCTATGATGCGTTGCGCCTTACCTTGCGTGGAGCCTAGCTGAAACCACCTCTTGTGTGTTTTGGCCTTTAAGGGCCGCTAGGTAGGGCACATTCTGACACAGCTATAGCACTGGAGCTAGCAGGCAGGCTAGTAGTTGTTGTACTGACACAGCTATAGCATGGAGCTAGCAGGCAGGCTAGTAGTTGTTGTACTGACACAGCTATACCACTGGAGCTAGCAGGCAGGCTAGTAATTGTTGTACTGATACAGCTATAGCACTGGAGCTAGCAGGCAGGCTAGTAGTTGTTGTACTGATACAGCTATAGCACTGGAGCTAGCAGGCAGACTAGTAGTTGTTGTACTGACACAGCTATAGCACTGGAGCTAGCAGGCAGGCTAGTAGTTGTTGTACTGACACAGCTGTAGCACTGGAGCTAGCAGGCAGGCTAGTAGTTGTTGTACTGATACAGCTGTAGCACTGGAGCTAGCAGTCAGGCTAGTAGTTGTTGTACTGATACAGCTATAGCACTGGAGCTAGCTAGCAGGCTAGTAGTTGTTGTACTGATACAGCTATAGCACTGGGGCTAGCTAGCAGGCTAGTAGTTGTTGTACTGATACAGCTATAGCACTGGAGCTAGCAGGCATGCTAGTAGTTGTTGCTTTTCTAACTGAAATTATTTCATGTAAATATATTTTTTAATTTGCACTTGTCAAGAGGTCACTTGTTGAGCCTAAGGAGAAAAGGGCAGGAATTTAAGCTCCCCCCTGGGGTTTATCTGTACCTTCATGAAAATGGTGCATTACCGCCACCAACAGTGCTCAACTGTGGGACCAGAAAACAGGTGAGAACCTAGTGCCCATAGTCCCACTGAAACACACTACATCAGTGTTTCTCAAACTTTTTTTAATATTTTACCCCCTTTGAATTGCCTTTTTAAGCAAAGTACCCTCTGACCAGCGCCAAGTACCCCCTGACCAGCGGCAAATACCCCCTGACCAGCGCCAAGTACCCCCTGACCAGTGTCAAGTACGCCCTGACCAGCACCAAGTACCCCCTGACCAGCGCCAAGTACCCCCTGACCAGTGTCATGTACGCCCTGACCAGCACCAAGTACCCCCTAACCAGCGCAAAACATTTTTGGTAGAAAGAAAAGTCTATATAAGAGCGCCGGCAGTGATAGATTCACTAAACAACAACCTTTTCTCTTCTCCTAAACTCATCCCTCTCCCTCAGTCGTCTCCTGAACTCATCCCTCTCCCTCAGTCGTCTCCTGAACTCATCCCTCTCCCTCAGTCGTCTCCTGAACTCATCCCTCTCCCTCAGTCGTCTCCTGAACTCATCCCTCTCCCTCAGTCTTCTCCTGAACTCATCCCTCTCCCTCAGTCGTCTCCTGAACTCATCCCTCTCCCGCAGTCTCCTCCTGAACTCATCCCTCTCCCTCAGTCTTCTCCTGAACTCATCCCTCTCCCTCAGTCGTCTCCTGAACTCATCCCTCTCCCCATATCCCACACTCAAACATCACATGCTGGACCGACTCTCCACAGTAATCACTCTCCAGTAGGATCCCCATGAGACCATGACTGCATCCTTCCGACTCCTACCTGACGACCTCCCTGATCCTACAGTACCCTGAATGCCCTGTAGGTGTCTCCCTCTCCCCTCAATGTCCCACATTTTCTGCCACCTCTCTCTTAAATTAGCTTTAATAAGCCCTTTCGACTGTGATTTACTAAGTGGCATGTCAATATCAATCGCCCCTTTAGCTCCAGAATCCACCTCCTCATTCCCCCCTCATACCAACATGGGCCAGGACCCACAGGAAGCAGACTGACCCCCCCCCCCACACCTGCCTGACTCTGAACAGGAAAAGAAGCACCTAATACACCAAGTGGTAACTATAAGCTTGTCAGGGTCGCTCTAGGACCAGAGCACACTACCAACCTATCTGGACGATCCTCTTCCACCTATTGTAACTCCACACAAATAACTATCAGTTCTGCTGTAAAGACACACATCTGATATGTCACCCTTTTCTCTACTTTCTCCCCCAAACTCAGGCACCCCGAACACAGCCCCTACTTTGAGCTGGGGTCCTTAGATCCATCTGTATACCCTTGCAGGTACGGTAGTTAGTTCTGGTGTGCTGTTCTACCAGCCTAACTTTCTCCAATTCCTCTGCACCATGTATGACATCCAGCAAAACCAAATCCACTTCCGCGTCTGGGAGTTACCATGGTGATATCACCAAGTAGACCACTACCTAGCTATACCGTCTCCCATCCCGCCTGTGAATTCCCAACCCACCCAAAGCTGTTGTTCCTCCGTCGTCCATGCTCCCAGCAGTCTCTCAAAACACCCTTTTGTGGGACGCACGTCACCATGACCTTGCAAGTGCACACAATTCGCCATAAACCACAGCCTCCTTCTCAGCTCTAGCGGCATCTTCCCTAATTCCACCTGCAGGGCCGGATCCAGAGACGGCCCGTACGCCCCACGGCATATACACAGCGCCTGAGCCGGCACCACATTCAACTTCCTGAGTAGGGAGGGGGACGCTGATCAAAACGCCACACTGCCATAGTCCAGTACTGCATGACGCATGGAGATATAAACTGTTTTTAATGCCAAACTATCCACTTCCTAGTCCCTTGCTGCCAGAAATCTTATCACATTCAACACTCTCTTGCATTCCTTAATTACGTTTTCTATATGACAGGACAACCTAGAGTCAAACCATAGACCCAGGAACCAAACACTTTTCACTCTCACCAGCTGACGGCCATACAGCTTAAGCCCCACCTCCTCACCTATCTCCCTCCTAGTGAAAAAGCAGGCCTGTGTTGATGGCCCTCTGCACCTTCCTCACGGTTTGCTGTGTATATCTTCCCCTTTTCCGCTCCATTGTCTGCAATCAAGGACCTGCCCACATCAGCGTCTAAGGAGGTAAACGCATCGTCTTTCATAATTGAAAAACAACGGCGGGCTGATCACACGGCCCTGCAGGGTTTGAGTTTCAGTCGGACAGACGCTGGAGAGATGGGATCAATCCTGTTCCCTTTGAAATCACGCCAGCCGTGAGACACCGTGCAGTCGTTGTGTTCGCAAATTACTTTTTCAGCGTCACACAATACGTTATGAACTCTTTGGCATTGTGAAGAAGCTCTGGCCTTGCCTGTCTTCAGCCAGTGAATAAGTCTGGTTTCTGAGACAGAAAGCAGGTGGGTTACACAGCAGAGCGTCATTGAGAAACACCTTCTGGAAAGGAAATGCTGTATTTATCCCTGGAGATCATAATGATGGGTGAATCATGCCAAATCCTTCGTTGCTGATATCAGACACATTTCAATTGAACTAGTTGATTCATCCGCTGGCTGTGTCCTTTTGAACAGTTTGCTATGCTGACAGGAGTTGAATGTCAACTGGTTAAAAAAAAAATTGTCCAGCTAGAACGATGAGTGATTTTTTTTTGGGGGGGGGGGTGATCTTTGAGATAATTTGTATAATGAAAAGTGCAAAATATGTGTATTATTATTATCACAATTGGCCTATGTATTACGGGAGCATTTTAGGGACAGGCTTTGGGACTGTCTTGTAATATACAGTATCCCTGATCCTCACATTTTTGTAAATATATGATTATCACTTTTTTCATGTGACAACACTGAAGAAATGACACTTTGCTACAATGTAAAGTAGTGAGTGTACAGCTTGTATAACAGTGTAAATATGCTGTCCCCTCAAAATAACTCAACACACAGCCATTAAGGTCTAAACCAGTGGCAACAAAAGTGAGTACACCCCTAAGTGAAAATGTCCAAATTGGGCCCAAAGTGTCAATATTGTGTGTGGCCACCATTATTTTCCAGCACTGCCTTAACCCTCTTGGCCATCGAGTTCACCAGAGCTTCACAGGTTGGCACTGTAGTCATCTTCCACTCCTCCATGATGACATCACAGAGCTTGTGGATGTTAGATGTTAGAGACCTTGCGCTACTCGACCTTCCGTTTGAGGATGCCCCACAGATGCTGGAGACATGCTTGGCCAGTCCATCACCTTTACTCTCAGCTTCTTCAGCAAAGGCAGTGGTCATCTTGGAGGTGTGTTTAAGGTTGTTGTCATGTTGGAATACTGCCCTGTGGCTCAGTCTCCGAAGGGAGGGGATCATGCTCTGCTTCAGTATGTCACAGTACATGTTGGCATTCATGGTTCCCTCAATGAACTGTAGCTCCCCAGTGTTGGCATCACTCAGGCAGGCCCAGACCATGACACTCCCACCACCATGCTTGACTATAGGCAAGACACACTTGTCTATGTACTCTTTACCTGGTTGCCGCCCCACACGCTTGACATCATCTGAGACAAATAAGTTTATCTTGGTCTCATCAGACCACAGGACATGGTTCCAGTAATCCATAGTCAGCTTGTCTCCAGCAAACTGTTTGCGGGCTTTCTTGTGCATCATTTTTAAAAGATGCTTTCTTCTGGGACAACAGCCATGCAGACCAATTTGATGCAGTGTGCGGCGTATGGTCTGAGCACTGACAGGCTGACCCCCTACCCCTTCAACCTCTGCAGCAATGCTGGAAGCACACATGTATTTCCCAAAGACAACCTCTGGATATGACACTGAGCATGTGCACTCAACTTCTTTGGTCGACCATGGCGAGGCCTCTGTTAAACCGCTGTATGGTCTTGGCCACTGTGCTGCAGCTCAGTTTCCGGGTCTTGACAATCTCCTTATAGCCTAGGTCATCTTTATGTAGAGCAAGAATATCTTTTTTCAGATCCTCAGTGAGTTATTTGCCATGAGGTGCCATGTTGAACTTCCAGTGACCAGTATGAGAGAGTGTGAGAGCGATAACACCAAATTTAACACACCTGCTCCCCATTCACACCTGAGATCTTGTAACACTAATGAGTCACATGACAACAGGCTAAGTGAGCCCAATTTGGACATTTTCTCTTAGGGGTGTACTCACTTTTGTTGCCAGTGGTTTAGACCTTACTGGCTGTGTGTTGAGTTATTTTGAGGAGACAGCACATTTACACTGTTATACAAGCTGTACACTCACTACTTTGAGATGACAATGAGTTCACTGTACTCGAATGCCCTCCACAGTCACCAGATCTCAATCCAATCACGCGCCTTTGGGATGTGGTGAAATTGGAGATTCGCATCATGGATCTGCTGCAAACAAATCTGCAGCAACTACATGATGCAGTAATGTCAATATGGACCAAAATCTCTGAGGAATGTTTCCTGCACCTTGTTGAATCTATGCCACGAAGAATTAAGTCAATTGTGAAAGCAAAATGGGGTCCAACCCGTGTACCTATTAGGTGTACCTAACAAAGTGTATGTGTGTCTTGATAGGTCTTTGACCATGCTACATCATAGACACAGAATCTAGGAGATTGGGGGGAAGGACCAGCAATGCCATACAAAGCCAGAAACAAGAGTACAAACTCTTTGTTTTTTGCCGTCTTCTTCCTGGCTAGCTCTTGATGGTAGGCCTGGGTCAGGAGTCGTGTGTCTCAGCCTGTAGCACTGCTGTAAATAGATAAGTCAGATGCGCGCTATCGCTGATCCCTCGGTCGCGAGATCCAATCTGCTAGCCCATCACTCAAAAGCAGGACGCAGGCAAGGAGCGAGCAGCGTGCCTCTCCTTCACTCCCTCCCTACCAATCCTGCAGCTTGAGGAATAATAAACATGCGCTGTGACCCACAAGCCAATGCAGAGTCATTGATTATGTGTCAATCCCGGCCAGCCACAGACGGTCGATGCGGTATCACTGACAGTTTTCTCTCGACTCGAACCCGCCAACTCTGTTAAATGACAAGCCCTTTAAGAAAGGAGGGCATGAGTTTGTGGGTGTGTGTGCATGTGTGTGTGTGTGTGTTAGTCCCTTTGCAGGCACATGCCTGTGTGTTTTCTAGATGCAGGATCAAATAGGCCCCTCTGGGTTTCTTGAGCTAAGACGAATTATAAATGTACTCTTGATATTGCTAACTGATTCTCTTTTATAATGAGGAGTCTAGCAGACTGGAGATAGAAGTATTAAGACATTTTGCGATGAGTCTTTTCCAATTATTGTGGTTGCAGCACTGACTGTCTGTCATGAGGGGTTTCTGAAAGAGGACATTTGTGTATTTATTTAAGCTTTATTTGAACAGGGAAAAACATATAGGACCACAACATGAGTACAACCAACTTGATATAAGGTTAAGTGCCTTGTTCAAGGGTATAACAAGATTTATTCTCATGTCCATACAGGCCAAAACTCTGCTGTCTACCCAGAGATGCAGAAAACTATTTAAACGTTCTGATTGGTCCTAGAAAAACAGGTTCTCTCTGATTGGTCACAGGTACTGATTGGTTGGTCTACAGCCAGGCAGAGGCCCTACATTTAGTTGAATCAAACATTAATATTTCATAGACTGGCATGTTGGTTAGGGTATCTGACTGATGTCTCAAAGGTCCCTGGTTCAAACCCCCAACTGGGTGATAGCTCTGTAATTCTGTCTCTGAGTAAGACAGTTAACCATCATTGCTCCTCCTACCCTATGTAATATTACTTAATATAGTGTTTGATATATAATATTGCTCCTCCTACCCTATGTAATATTATTACTCCCGGGTCATTGCTGTAAATAGAATTGGTTCTAATCAACTTACCTGGTTCTGGTACACAACCAGTGTTGAATAGTAATGTTATCTTTATATAACCAGGTAGTTTTTTGTCATACATCTGGGTACAATTGGAATATAGATAAGATCAGAACAGAGGAACATGATAGCAGTAAATGGGGCTAGAGAGGGCAAAAACATGTTCAACCCTCCTCCTCAAACATTTTTACATTCTAATTTATATTTTAGTCATTTAGCTGCTAAATTATAAATAGACTTACAGTAAGTATAGGGACAACCCCTGGAGCAGCTTAAATAAAGTGCCTTGCTCAAGGCACTTTACTTTCTTTGGCCCACTTGGGAATTGAACCAGCAACCTTCTGAATACAAGACTGACTCCCGAAACACTGAGCTATCTGACTTCCTGAACAATTAAAGACAATGTTGCATAACCAGAGGCAGTTAGAGAGGTAATGACAGGCAATAATAACAGTGCAAGAGATTTCAGTTCATTCCCTTTGAATATTTAATTACTTTTACTCCAGTGGACCCTTAAGTTCAAAAGCAACCAACAGGCAGTGTGAGACAGTAAGAATTTGAGAACAAATTTATGAGAGCAATGGCGGATTTCTTAAATCTTATAACATTTATTAAGTTGTTTACAGGAATGCTACCCTTTCTGTGTGACAGATATACATTTCTTCTATGTACAATGAGCTTTCTCTACAATGTCTGAGCTCCTGTGTTTAACTGCCTGGGAGCGACGGCGCTTAAACAGCCCAACAGTGCCATCTGGTGGTACATTATTGCATTAACTGTTCTCTTTAAGTTTCGAATCTGGTTTTGGTAAATTCATTGTGATTTCGCTAGGGGGCAATGAGATGACTGTACGTCTACAACATTATGTGTGTATTAAATACGGGCGTGCTATACTTGCTACACTCGAGCTGTTTGAAGTGTAAACTTTGAAAACATAAATTGTTCATTACTTTAAACACGGGAAACATAACAGAACTTTAAACCTACTCTACCATTGGCAAAAAACAAATGCCTTGTCTGTCAGTCAAGATTATCCACCTTCATGGCAATCAACATATAGAACACAATTGCACATACTTGACTTTAAAAACGCAGATTATCCAGAGTCAAAGCTGGGTCAAGTACATAATTCGAAGAGCGTTTGAGACGCACTTTTCAATAACCCATCCCTTCCCTTATGCAGGGCAAACTAAATTGATTGCAGCTCAAATATTTGAAAGCATTTGACCTACATTTCAGCAGGTCTAAAGTGCATTGCACACTTGAATACCAAAAACTTACTTGAACCAGATCCATTTTAGGACAACCATAAATTGGTATGGACACTGCCTGAAGCGTATAAATTTATTGGGGCATAAAGCTCACCGTATTCTTCTCAACGATCTGAGATCTATAGATCTTGAATCTACACTTATACAATTCCATCAAGTTTGCTGAGGGATATTGGCTAACAATGTAAGGCTATTTCCTGCAGCCTTCATTACCATGTAATTAGCCACAGCACTATTTGATTTCCCTCATTTCAGCCTATTGAGATCAATATCCCTCAGGGCCACAGAGAAACGACTTAGTGTGGGCACAGAGTTTTCTGTAAGTGAGTGGAAAGCATCAATCATAGACCCATAGTAAGTTAGACACGGCACAATATTTAGACTGTTGGGGGTCAATCGGTGATCCTCTGAACACAATGACAGCTGTCACAAAAAAGACACGGGAAACCACTACTTCAACATCTCAGAGTTACGTATCTGTCAGCGAGTCCCGCGGACCGACTAGCCTTTTACCACAGTCACGTTCAAAACACTAGCTGAGGTAAAACGCCTGACAAAATCATAACAATTTAGTGTTGCATATTCATGACTTAGAGCTGGACTCAGTAGTTGATAGAGGCCTTGTGCCTAAGGTCTGTCTGGCCCGCTGTCAGACAGTACTTGTCTATGTGCTGATGCATCTGCGTCTATGGAAATAATTAACAAATCATCAGTTAATCAATATAGAAACATACTCAGACAGATTTCATCTGCACAAGGTAAAGAGAGCTTTTATTATCCCATAGGGCAGGTATAACTTTTCATCTAGAATAGGGGTCTACAGGAAAGGCAGTCTGAGTTAAACACAAAATCTGTGTCAAAAAGGCATCATGTCTAGTACATACATTTTATATTTAAGTGTGCACACCTCTACTAATGGTCTGGGGCTGGTTGTCAGGGGTTTTGGGCTAGGCCTCTTCGTTCCAGTGAAAGGTCATCTTAATGATACGGAATGCAAAGTAATTTCGACAATTTGGTGCTTGCACTTTGTGACAACAGTTTGTTGGGTGCCCCTGTTGTGCACAAAAAGGAGTCCCATTAACACATAGTTATACATGTTTGGTGTGAAGGAACTCGTATGGCCTGCACAGAGCCCTGACCGCAACCCCACTGAACACCTTTGGGATGAATTGGAATGGTGACTGCGAACCAGACCTTCTCATCCAACATCAGTAACTGACCTCACAAATGCTCTTTAGGCTGAATGAGAACATTCCAAAGACACACACCAAAATCCTGTGGAAAGCCTTCCCAGAAGAGGGACAGCTATTGTAGCCGTAAACATCGGGCCAACTCCATATTAATGCAAATGGTTTTGGAATGGGATCTCCAATAATCTCATTTGGGTGTGATCCTCCCTAGACTGATGTGTAGTATATTGTATGTCCAGTCTAAGTAGAATCATTGTCTTGCCGCAGTTAGCTTGAAACCCAATGGTGTTTTTAAATGCTATGGATGCCATTTCCTTACATAGCTTCAGGGAGGGAATCTACACCAAAGTGTGTGGTGTGCGGAGGTATGGTTGGAAGTATTCACACCAGCGCTGCACAATGACTTACAATGAGGTTGCAGGGCGGGCCCAAATCATAGACACAGTAGAGCGAGAGAAAATGTAGTAACCTAGACACCTCAGGATAAAAAAACAGAGGATCAAGCAGGAACCCGTTTTAGCTCGACAGCACCAATATACCTGTAATATTGGCCTAATATCGCAGACAGTATCTTTAAGGCTTCTGTGTTGAATTAGCAGTGTGAAAAGTATCGGATGACTTGGCGGCATGTACTCGGAGGAAGCATGTGAGCGATCCTCGTCAATCACACCCCTGAGAGGCTTTGCCGATGAGTCGTGGCTTAAAGGGGAGTTGGTCATTACAAACTGGATGGGGGGAAAAATGGGACAGGGATCCTTTTAACCCCAAAACTTTACCCTCCCAAAAAAAGACATCTCAACCGAGACAAAATTTAAACCTAACTCCTAAACCTTTCATGCGTAAACTTAACTCTTTAACCCGAATTACAACTCGGAACCTCATTAGAACCCTAACCCAAACATTAAAGGTACAATATGTAATTTCAATCAAAACAATAACAAAATACATACTTTGCATTAAAAGCAAACATCACTATACATATATTATATATATTTCTTAGTTGTGTACTTACATTATCCTAAATGTTTCCAGTAACTTTCAAATCCAGAGAATTTGTAATATAATTCGAAGACACGGGACGTTTCATTTTGTCGCCCGTAAATGGCGTCATATAACCTGTGACTGCTCTAGTTGTTATAAGATCCAGGGAGCCGCCAAACATAACGTGAATAAAGTTATAACATTTTTTTCTGCCGGAGATGCTAGATTGGAAGGTTGTCATTGACGACGATAACAAAACCCATGATCCCACGCAACCTCCTGACGTCATCCAAGTACATGTTTTGCTATTGTTTTGATTGAGAGCCCCCTGGCGGCCAAAAATTACATATTGCACGTTTAACAGTACGCCTAAAATATAACAAATTATTTAAGGACTAGCAAAATGTCCTCACAAGTGAGGATTCATGAGTTACTTATACAGTACTTCTGAGGGCATACACGATTCTCACAAGTATAAACATGCACACACACACTCACACAAAAAGAGACAAAACTATTTAGTAGTTGTGCCATTATTCACCTCATGTTGTATTAAAGCAGACAAAAGAGTTTAAGCATTGTGCATTTAACACAGAGAAACAGCAGTGGGTTATTCACACAGAGTTACTGACAGTACATGACATCCCATTAAAGAATCCATTCTCTCTCTGGAACCTTGCAAAACCATGTTCAGGAAGAGCCTGGAATGGGTATGGATGCCAGTTTGTTTGTGTTCGTCGGTAATGAACCACAAGGGTGTACTGTACAACATACACAAAAGCCATTCAGGTGAAGTACTTAATTCAAAGATGCACAAGCAGCCAGCATTTTGTGATTCAAACCTGCTCCTTTAGAGTCTACAGACACCAAACCACAACATTGAAGAGACTCTTAACAAGGTTTCATGTTGCCATTACAAAAACATAAATAGGCGTGCTTCATAAAAATACATTTAACTGCAGATATTTTGACAAGAGTGGATCACCCCGAAGCATACTTGATAGAACAGTGCAATTGTATAGCTCTAGTAATAAAATAGACCTACTTTCTTAGGACGATATTTAATATTTACCTCCAAATTACATTCAAATTTACTGAGGAAACAGTACTATGTCCGTGCACAGAGACATAACAACATTAGCATATGTACACACCACAGTCAAATCACCATACGTATATACAACAGCATTCAAATCCTATTCAAATTGGACATTTACACTCTCCACTGTCTGTTTCAGTTATATTTTGTTGTGGTTGTTGCAGTTTAGAGGGGCTCTCTGTAAACGAGGGGCTTCTCCCGTACGATAAGAAATGAAGTCAAAGGTCACATACAGGGGGTTTCTATTTGTCCCGTTTCACACGCGTAGAAAGGTTTTGCATATCCCAGCTCTTCCTGAAGCACCCGTTGAAGCGTGGAGTTGCAGCCAGGGATGCAAAACGAATGACAGTGACCCTGGGACAGTCAGGTGTTGAGTGACTTGATGAAAAGCATATCACCTTGTTCGCTTGGAGATTCAAACTGACCATCTGCTAGGCTACCTCTCACTCCAAACTAATCAGAAAAAGCTAAACTTTCTCTGAGCTAGGTGACTAAAGTCCAGGAGGCATGGTATTTATACATTCTTTCTTGGCAGTGACAGCACCTCTTGTATTTTCCACAGACATCATAAGTACATAGATATAGGCATAATAACAGCGTACAGCTTAATGCACTGAAAACTTAACACCAACTAGACTTAAAAATACAATAATGTGGATTTTCTTTAATATACTGAGCTTTTAAAACTAGTTAAGATATTTGAAAACGTGTGTCTATATCCACAGTTTATAAAATTCTGAGTTAACATAGATATTTCCATAACACATTCACATTCACATTCACTGTTGTTTGAGGATGGTTGAGGGCAACACGGGAAGTACTGAGACGTTCAAGGTTTGCAGCTGCAGTGTTCACCCACTAGGTGGCAGCATGTAGGTGTCATATGTTGTGTTCAGTGCAATTTATTTTCTTGCTCCTTTGTATTTCTTTTTCTCTTTCTCAAAGTCTCACCAGGGTTTTATGTTTACAGTCAATGATAAAATGTTAAACGCCTGAAACTTTGCAGATAGGAACAGAATGAATAGTGCTGACTTTGTTCTTTCTTCTACATTACAGAAAACTACATCTGTTCTAGATTTAAGTATATCTGAAACGTTTTGTAACGTTGCACCCTTCTGAACAGACCCAGGCTGTGCTTCTGGTTAACTCCTCCCAGCTGGGATTGGCTGAATAAATGTCTGAGTACGCCAGCCATCTATGAAACAAACCAGACAGGACAGGGTCATTCACTGTGACAAGTACTTTAACATTTAAAATGAGAAGGCATTATAATCATAGCTGTGCTCCTTCACTCATGGGGTGATCACAGTACCTTACATGGCCTACAGATGTGGCGTTAGAAAGAGTTATAAACATAAAAAGTGCTCTGTCTTATGGTTATTGTTAGAGTTTAACAGGAATCATGCATTTTGGCTGTAGGTTTCTAAGTTGCGGAGGATGTTCTTCTAACCTGGTTATAGATGGACATCAAACAAGTCTTCCTCAACGTCCTCTAGATCTTCCTCTACAATCGCTGAGAGAGAGAGACACAAGTACAGGTCAGTGACCATGGTTACCAGTTTGACAGGTCAGTGACCATGGTTACCTTCAACACCGTACTGGTTCAACCAGCCATTAACATAATTGTGGAGAGAATGAACCTGCTAAGCTGGGTTATATCTTCCACCCTTTCAACAAAGTGTTGTTAGACAGCAGCTCTGACAGATTATTCTCCCATAACACGGTGGTACCCAGACTCATCCTACTCCTGGATGGTTCGATGTACCTGGCTGCGTGATTCGTCCACTTAGTACATTGGTGGGATTTCATCAAAGGCAAAGTGATTTCCATTACAAAGCCCATTCTGGTAAGAATACTGCCAATGTTTTTGTTTGTGTGGCAAAACTATTTGTGGGTAGACACAACAAACAGCCAAGTAAGAACAGAACGCTTTCAACAGATTGGTCAAATGAAAGGAGAGGGTCATCAAAGAAAATGAACAATGACCCTATTATCTGAGTCAGGTGCTAATGAAGAGGAACTGTTTCAGGACCGCCTGTGTTTTAAAGGTTGTGGTAGGGGCGTGGTCTCACCTGTGTTTTAAAGATTGTGGTAGGGGCGTGGTCTCACCTGTGTTTTAAAGATTGTGGTAGGGGTGTGGTCTCACCTGTGTTTTAAAGATTGTGGTAGGGGTGTGGTCTCACGTGTGTTTTGGAGGTTGTGGTAGGGGTGTGGTCTCACGTGTGTTTTGGAGGTTGTGGTAGGGGTGTGGTCTCACGTGTGTTTTGGAGGTTGTGGTAGGGGTGTGGTCTCACCTGTGTTTTAAAGGTTAGGGGTGTGGTCTCACCTGTGTTTTGGAGGTTGGGGGCGTGGTTGGCCGGAGGGGGAAAGCTGTAGGAGCGACTCTGGAGGGCAGGGGCGTGGTCGTGGCTGATGCTCTTGGTCCGTTTGCGACACTCCACGGCTAGACGACTTCGGCACGCCTTGTGACAGTTAACACCACATGCTGGTTGGCCGGGGGGGAAGGAACAGGAAGGCATGGAGGGCACAAGACGAAACGTTGGTTCAAAGGGAAATAAAGTGGGGAGAGGCAGCGCACAGGAGGCCGATGAATCCTAATTGAGGAGGATGGGCTCATTAATGTCTGGACTGGAGTGAATGGAGTCAAACACATCAAACCCAGTGGGAGATATTATTCCCAAGTCCAGTCCAGACATCAATATAAGCCCTTCACCAGCCACCACAGACAGTAACACACTGCCATGTCGGCCGACCCTGACAACAGCTCTGGCCATGAAGGGACCAGTAAGAGGTGAGGAAGGAGGTGCAGCAGTGCGGCGGTGAGATTGAGTAATTAATCGCATACGTACCCAGACGCACACACACCTATTCACACTCTCCCACACATCTACTCCCTCATTGATTCTGAAACACCGCCCGTAAAACATCCATATCCACCAAAGTTAGATTAAATACATTTCTCCCTTCATAACACCCACACACACACCCACCCACACACTCTGACACACAAATACGCACAATCTCGCGCCCCACACACGCTCTGTCACACAAACGCACACGCTGACAAACACCCAGTCAGACAGCACTCCTGTTCTGCGCAGTCCACAACAAGCCAATTCATTTCAATTAACTGCCGCTAACGTCGACCCACTCGGCAACCGTGCCCCGGCGATGGTAAGTGCATCTGCAGCCAAAACACCATTCTGTTCCCTAACAGTATCACAGGGCCCTTGTGATGTTGGTCAATTGTAGTGCACTAGATTAAGAATAGGATGCTATTAGGGAAGCAGGGCCTTACTGAGCTCAGAATGTAAAGTTCATGTGTTAATTCTACTAATTTCTTGTGACAGAAAATGTTCCATTAATGTTGTCTACATACAACGGGCTTCTGAGAACTCCAGCAGGGAAATGGTTGTCATATAGCTCAGTGGTTAGAGAGTCAGACTGGTAGTTGGAAGGTTGCCGGTTCGATCCCAGAGTGTGCCAAATCGTTTTGTCCTTGAGCAAGGCACTTTACCCTGAATTTCTTCGAGGGGACGTCCCTGTATATAATGTAAGTCACTCTGGAAAAGTGCGGATGAACATTGTTTTGTCACAAGGACCCTGTGCGTGTGACTTACGGAGCCCTGTCGGAGGAGCATGTAACGGCGCCTGACTTGCATGCCGTGGCTTTCATGGAGTTGACATTAAGCTCAAAGGCACACTTTGTTTGAGTGCCGATTGCTTGGAATCGATGACGAGAAAGGGAATTGGTGATTTCACAATGCCACGTGTGGCTGAATTCATAAATGTTTCATTTTATGGATGTGTTGGCGCTATTTGAACTATTGGCGATACCTAAAGGTATTGATTATCTTACCTTTGCACTTGTATCCCTGTTTATAGAGGCCCCACATCTAGTGACAGAGAGAAAGAGAGAACAAACATTTCAGTCACTTTAATTCTTGGAACATGACCAGGAGAGTGAACATGGGTGAGATGACGGGCAAAGGCAGAATAAGAGAAACAGAAATGACAAAGAGAAGCAGATTACCATAGATACAGACTTCTATATGGATGATAAAGCATAGGAGGGGCAGATGATGAGGGAGCGAAGTAGAAACGGGTTGGGGTCAACTCCATTCCGTTTCCATTCAGTTCTGAAACTAAAACAACATTTCAATTCCATTTTCAGTCCGTGAGAAAATAATGGAAATTCAATCTTTTTGAATCGACTAGAACTGAAAAAGAATTGACCTGAACCCTGGTAGAAATGAGTGATGGGTAAAAAATAAGAAAGAGAAAAAAAAGACAGTTAGGTATAAAGAAGCCGAGTTAGCAGCCTGTGGTAACGTCACCAGAATTGTATGTGAATGTCAGCACACAATTCTTCATCCGACATGGTAGCATCATTTTGTGCCTCCAAAATTGGCAGTGAATGCGCTGGTGTGTGCAAAAGCTAAAATCAAGCTTTAATCATAACTTGTTTATTTCAACTTTATTTTACCAGCCAACTGAGAACTAGTTATGTTTTACAATGCCGGCCTGCCCTAAGGCCTAACAGTTGCAAGACAACGGTTAATTGTGCATCCATATATTAAAAACAATGCCAATTAGAATAGGCAAGATAACAATAAATGATGCTTATGAAGTGCAGTACAAGGGAGGATACATATAGTATATAGATATTAACAAGATCCAACAACAGGAAATATTACAGTTTAAAGACAGACATTATGCTTAGTAGGTCATCAGGTAAATTTGTTTTTGAAGAAGAGAAAAGTGATAAAAAGGAAGCATTTAATTACATAGTAAGGGTGAAGGATTTTTGTTCCAAACCAGGCAATCAATTCCAGGTTTAATTTGAGGCTGGATGTTGCTGACATCACTGTTACTATAGATTTTTCACGACTTCCCAGGGACTGGTCGGGAGTCGTGGCATAAATCTGATTTTATGTTTTCTAATATGCCCATTTTGGGTTGTTATGGTTTGGCGTTCCTCCCATGGTTATCGTATTTATGTTCAGATTAAATTGAAGAAAAAATCTCAATGCATTGATCTCCCTGCCTTCATCACACAAGTCAAACTTATGACAACATTGAATCAATTCTGGTGAATGTTATGCTTGGCTGCTCTAGAAATGTGTAAAATTCATATTTATGTTGTCTGTAAAAACATTGGTTAGCTAATGTACCTGCACTGTATATACAGACAGACCTGAACATTTTGGTACCATTGCATTTTATTTGAATAATGCACCATTCGCCCTGAAAAGTGCTGGAATTAAAATATATTTTTCATCCAAACATGAAAGTCTTTGGTTTGCAGAGGAAGAAAAACAGAATGCTGTGAAAATAAATAACAGAAATCTTGCTTGTTCCAAAAAATGTTAATGGACAATATTTTGATACACTTTATTATATGTAATAATTGTATTGCAGTGATAACTCAACCAGACCATTCTCTAGTATCGGAGGTGAATTCTATTGCATAATTTGTAAAGTTGTAATGGGTAAAAGCACTCGTTTTGCTGTTTTGTGTCACTGTGTGTATCACAATGAACATTAAAAAGAGAAGGAAAACCTGAGGAGTTTTTATAAGGACTTTAGAAAAAGGTAATAGGCAAGCATGGTCAATGTAAAGGCTACAAGACCATCTCTAAAGAACTTGATGTTCCTGTGAGCACTGTTGCATATTATTAAGACGTTTTAGGCCCATGGGATAAGAAGAATAATTGATATCAAATACTTTTGTCATTTGTACTTTGTTCACAGAATATGTGACCTTTTCATTGGATGGTAGGTACCAAGAGTAGCAGTTTGGTGTCAATGGCATGAAAATTAAAGTGAAAAACAAAAATGTACAATGAACCTGAAACCAATTGGATAGAAACCTAGCAAGACAGAAAGCTATAAACAGAATGAGAGCATTCCCGCAGAGCGAAGGATGTTGAAAAGCAGCCTTCCGTGTAGAGAATCCATTGAATAGCTGTTGAAAAGGAGTTATTTTAAAACATTTGGCTGAGTGGGTAGAGGTAGAAAGAGGGAGGGAAGGAAATGGGAGAGGGCTAGCAAGAGAGGGATGAGCAGTAGGACTGGAGGAGGAGAATAGGAGGTGCTGTGGTGGTGAGATGAAGGAGATGCTAGGAGCACACACCACAGGGGAACAATGACATGAAAGAACCGTCCAGAAGATCACAGACACACCGGAGATGTGAAGACGACCTCAGACGCCACACACGCACAGACACACAGAGTAATGCGTGCAGCAGGGGACCAACAAATGAACACAAACAGAGCCTAAATAACACCAAACTTCTTACCAGATAATGGCTTCAAAGTGTATATGCTGTCTTAATAACAACACAGTTACCCAAACAAAAACTGAATCCAACCCTCCAAGCACAAGACCCTAGGAACTGTGTCCCATGTCCCCAAACAGGGCCCAGTATGATCATATAATAATAATAGCCCTGGTCCCTGAAGCATTGCAACATACTATAACTTGTCTCTGTCTAGCTTAGCCTGGTCCCTAAAGCTTTACAACAGACTACAACTGGTCTCTTGTATAGCCTAAATCCCTGATCACTGAAGCTGTACAACATACTACAACGGGTCTCTTGTATAACCTAAATCCCTGATCACTGAAGCTGTACAACATACTACAACTGGTCTCTTGTATAGCCTAATTCCCTGATCACCGAAGCGTTACAATATACTACAACGGGTCTCTTGTATAGCCTAAATCCCTGATCACTGAAGCGTTACAATATACTACAACTGGTCTCTTGTATAGCCTAAATCCCTGATCACTGAAGCGTTACAATATACTACAACTGGTCTCTTGTATAGCCTAAATCCCTGATCACTGAAGCGTTACAATATACTACAACTGGTCTCTTGTATAGCCTAAATCCCTGATCAC
>JACXGM010014378.1:10047-22265 GCA_016801145.1 Umbra pygmaea
TTTCAAAAAAATAAACATTCCATCATAATACGAATCAAAAGAAAAGTCCATTCAATCATGGATGATGGCTAATGATAGCTCAGCAAGTTATTCCAAAAAGAAAATATAAATCAATCAAAAACATTTGCAATCAAAAGCTGCCTTGACTCAACCCCTGCAGCGTGCAGGGCAGCCCTCTGTGGAGGATGGAGGACCTCAAGTTCTCCCTCTCCATCTTCCTCCTCAAAGTGCTAAACGACATCATAATTGCTATAGACCAAATGCACAACTGCGTAGCAGTCTTTATCGACCTGGCCAAGGCCTTCGACTCTGTTAGTCACAACATCCTCATTGCCAGATTAAAGAGCCTGGGTTTTTCAAAGGACTGCCTTGCCTGGTTCACAAATTATTTCTCTGAAAGAATACAGTGTGTTAAGTCAGATGGCCTGATTTCCAGAACTCTGGCTGTCTGTATGGGGTGCCTCAGGGTTCAATTCTCGGTCCGACTTTATTTTTTGTATACATCAATGATGTCGCTCTTGCCGCAGGTGACTCTATGATCCACCTCTCTGCAGATGACACCATTCTTTATACGTCCGGCCCGACGTTGGACACTGTGGTTAAAAAACCTCAGAGAAAGCTTTGATAACATACAACATTTCTTCCGTGGCCGCCAATTACTTTTAAACTCTAGCAAAACTAAATTTATGCTCTTAAACTGATCACACTCTGCACCTGCCTGCCCAACAAGCGTCATCACACTCGACGGGTCTGTACTGGAATACGTAGAAAACTACAAATACCTAGGGGTCAAGTTAGACTCTTCACTTTCCTTCTAGACCCACATCAACCAGCTCCACTCTAAAATTAAATCCAGGATTGGTTTCCTATTCCGTAATAAAACCTCTGTCACTCTTCCTGCCAAACATGCCATTGTGAAAATGACCATCCTCCCTGTACTAGACTTCGGTGAAGTAATTTACAGATCTGCATCAAATTCTCTCATTAGGAAATTAGATGTTGTGTACCACAGCGCCATCCGTTTTGTCACCAATGCCCCATATAACACCCATCACCGCAACCTGTCACATCTGCCTGGAGTGGGCAGGTGTGGCCATTGAACATAGACATAGACTCTTGTTATACATGTGTATTTTAGTACATATATATATTATCCGCATCCACGCCGCGTTAGTGCGTGAGTATCTATGTATTTAATATTACGTTGTGCAGTCCTAAACCTGTCGGGGGTTGCTATAATACTGGAGGTTCACTAAATTTATGGACAAACTATTTGAAATAAAGACACAGAACTCAACTACCTGCTTTGGTCTCCCTTCCTCATCTACAACACCTACATATCATGACAGAATGACCCGCCTAAATAAAGAACATTGAAACCACAGGAAGAAACACAGGCTGGAATATTTGGGGGGGTGCTATGGAGTTGAGGGTCAGCTGGCGGAAGAGACTGGGCTAGCGGCACTGGCACAGGAAGTGGAGGCTGCTACGCTTGCAGCTGAAGCTGCTATCCTAACTGCATGGGCCGGTTGGTTGTCTATGGATGCTGAGCTGTACTACGTGGGAGCGATGCTAAAGGTGGTTATCTGAAACCAGAGGCTATGTTAGCTGTGAACCCAGTACCAGAGCCAGCCAGAGTGCAGTCTCCAGAGCCAGCCGGCATGCAGTCTCCAGAGCCGGCCGCCGTGCTGTCGAAGACCACAACACTACAGTCTCCAGAGCCAGCCGGGGTGCTGTTGGAGCCCACAACACTGCGGTCTCCAGAGCCAGCTGGCGTGCAGCCACCAGAACCGGCCAGAGTGCTGTCGGAGCCCACAGCACTGTAGTCTACAGGGCCCCCCTCGGCACTGTCTCCATCGGGGCACCCCTCAGCACTGCAGTTTACAGGACCCCCCTCAGCTCTGCAGTCTACAGTGACCCTTGGTGCTGACATCACCAGGGCCCTTCTCAGCGCTGATGTTACTGGGGTCCTACTCAATCCTGCCTTCAGGGAGGCCGCTCTGGTTGCTATGCCCTCCGGCTGACCCTCCGCCTTAGAAAAATACTAATGGGGGTGCTCTCAGGTACTGTGGGGGGGGTTCTGCCCGCCCACCCCCCCTTCTGCTGGTTTTTGGGGGGCACTCTTCATTTTTGTTTTCTTTGGTTCTAGGCCACTTCTGGTGCTGAGGCCTTGGGGTGGGGTACTGTCACGTTTGCCTGGAGTAGACAGGCTCGACCATTGAACTGAGACAGACTCTTGTTATACGTCTATTTTAGTTCATTTAGTTTCATTTGTATTTTCCAGTTCAGGGAACTGTTGATATCTGTTGAGGTTGTGGCACCACCCCCCCTGAACACCAGTAGCTTGAATAGGGTTCTACTTAGGTTAGTATAGTGCTTGTTAAATCTGATTGCAAATTGCAGACAGCCGTTATCTTCATTAAAATAAAATAAAATCTTTCATTTATTGTCAGAAATATCATGTTTTCAAAAGCATCACTTTAATCAAATTTTATGTGACATATTTCCAGTAGGCAACTGACTGCAAGCAGGCACATCCAAGCAGGCTTAAGTGCCGGAGCTGAGCCCCGAAGAGCTCCGGCCCAATTTCACCACTGTCTGTCAGACAGCGGTTGACTACTACTATGTGTATTGCCCACATTATCGGTCTTAAGTAGACATCTGTATGTATAGTTGAGTAAGCGTACGTAGTACATATATATTATTTACGTCCACACCGCCTTAGAGCGGGAGTATCTATGTATACAGTATATACTGTACTTTCCAATGTACTTTCTCACATCTACCTCCATATGCTGACATTTGTTGCACTGACTGTACAAATTCTTAATTGTTTAATCTGAAGATCTGCAGACTGTGTTCTTGTTTTTATTTTATTTTCTGTACTTCTTGTTGTGTATTCATCTGTAACTCTATGTTTTCTGCACCTAATGTTTTGTTTATTATGGAGTATCTGTCATGGTTCCGCTTCCCTGAGCTGTCTTCCCCTCTCCTTATGTGTGCCTTCCCTCACTTCTAGCTCCCTTGTGTGTGTGTGTTGTATGTCTTTGTCTCCCTGTTGTTCTCACTAGTTCCCGAGATCCCCGCACTCCATGAAGGCACCCCAGCAACAGTATTACAGAGCACCAGCAATCAACACCAGATCCTCTTCACCTGCACCTCCTATGCACTTGGGACTGATTGTCTCTCTCCCTATTTTAGGGCAATGTTGGCAGTCAGGTCCGGCCAGATTATTAAACCCCATAGTGCGTTCCTGTGCTGTTTAAATTACTCTTGCCTAATTTCTGAGTATTCCAAGTACTTGATTATTAATTATCCAGTTCCTGTATTTCTAGACACCTGCTCATCATTTCGTTTTCCTTTTCCTCCCAGCTGCCTGGACCTGTACCCAAGGACCTGTTTTCTGATTGCCTGCTACCAGTCAGTACGGTGCCAGCTCTGCCACAAGGCCCACACCATTCTACGCCTTCACCATACAGTCACCACTTGGACTACTACAAACCCACCATCCTCTGCTCACTTCCACAATAAACAAGCTTAATTGTTACTCACCTTGTCGTCTTCTGCTTTTGGGTACCTCCTTAGTCTACCCATGACAGTATCTTACATGTAACCTGTATGATACTGCCTTGTTTATTGGTTTAATTGACAATGTTAAGTAAATCCATTTGAATTACAAGATCATTGGTCTTTAATCATTCTTGCCATGACTTGACTATGTCTATGTTGTTTTCTTGGATTACTTCAGTTTCAACAGTGGTCCTAAATAATGAGAAATAGGCTTGTGAATTTGTTTGACATAGTCCTATATTGTGTTCTATGATTATTACACTTATTAGACAAATTTTCAATCCACTACAATTACAGCATATCATTATAAAAATGACCCTTCCATATCCTGCAGGATAACATGTAAGGAACTCACAAAAGAGTAATCTGTTAGATATGTTAAACAACTCAGAACATACATATTCAAGTAGAATACAATTATATCTTTAGAATTGATGTCTCCTATAGAGATGGTGATTTTTTTAATCAAACAGTTCTACCATACACAGAATTCAGACTCATTCCATGGTTTTTATATAAGAATCTACCTCTAAAAATGCTCATAGACAATTAATGTGGAAGCACAACATGTCATGCTATTACAATTCCTGTTCAAATGGTAAAATATAATAACAATTCATTGTATTTACATAGCGCTTTGCAATGACCTAAAGTGCTTTACATGATGTAGTAATGGTGGGAAGCCCACCTCATCCATACACAGTAACACACATAGACACACAGACAATGCACACACCTACTTCCATACACAGTCACACACACTCAGGGTTCGATCCTCGGGTCGACTCTATTCTCTGTATACATCAACGTTGTTGCTCTTGCTGCAGGCAACTCTCATATCCATCTCTACGCAGATGACACCATTCTATATACAAAGACATACAACTTTCTTTTCATGGCCTCCAACTGTTGTTAAACTCTGGTAAAACCAAATGCATGATCTTCAACCGGGCACACTCTGCTTCTGCCTGCCCAGCACCCTGGTTGGGTCTGAGCTGGAATGTAAAAAATTAGAAGTACCTACGGGTCTGGCTAGACTCCTCGCTCTCCTTCCAGACCCACATAAACCATCTCCAGTCCAAGATCAAATCTAGGATTGGCTTCCATTTCCAAAACAAGGCCTCATTCACCCTTCCTGCCAAACAACCCCTTGTAAAAATGACCATCCTCCCAATCCTTGACTTTGGTGATGTCTACAGAGCTGCTTCAAACTCTCTGCTGAAGAAATTGGCAATAGTATACCACAGTGCCATCCGTTTTGTTACCAATGCCCCATATATCACCCACCACTGGCACCTCAACACACTTGTTGGATGGCCCTCGTTACACACCCGGCACCTGAACCACTGGTACCACCTCATCTAAGTCCTTACTAGGCAAAACACCACCTAACCTAAGCTCATTGATATCCATATCATCACCCACTCTCAACCTGCACTCGAGTAGTCACCTCCCTAGTCGCTACAAAGGCCCACACCTCTTTTTGCCACCTCTCCTTCCAATTCTCTGCTGCTAATGATTGGAACAATTTACAAGAATCCCTGAAACTCGAGTCCACCATCCCCATCACTTTCATGGCATTAATTTCAAATCTACTGATTGACTGCTGCACATGTTTACTCTACCCCCTCTCCTGCCCGTTTATGCCCTAGCTTACTTATCAAAGCCTTAACGCGTATCGCACATAATCAACCGCGCAGCTGTCTTTTTATAATTTTCAGTGTTCATCATGTTACCTATGCTAGTGTTATTTCTCTTGTACTGCCACTTTACATTCCAATAATCTACCTCTCTATTCTTAGACCATAATTGCACTGAATGTACAGTATTTTTTGTAATCTAACCTAATACTGTTTGTATGTGTTGTAACTGTTTACCTGAATGTTTGTAAACTATGTGTAACTTAATGCGCCTTAGCTTGGCCAGGTTTGAATTTGCAAATGAGAACTTTTTCTATATCGATTAACCTGGTTAAATAAAGGTGAAATTACAAAAAATAAACACAAAAGCCCATTCACTTTGGTAATGCCCAGCAGCCAGTTTGCACCAAAACGCTCAGCACATATCAGCTATCAGGTCGAGAGGTGAGTAGTTATATATGCCACTTAGGAATGTGAAGGATTATTAGGCAGCCATGATTGATATGAGGCCTGGTTGGGAATTTGGCCATTAAACCAGGGTTAACACCCCTACTCTTACAAATAGTGCCATGGGATCTTTAGTGAACACAGAGAGTCAGGACACCCATTTAAAGTCCCATCCAAAAGACGGCACCCTACGCAGAGCAGAATCAATTTTTTTTCACAATATCTATCCAGTGCACCTTTAAGTGAAACTGACTAAATGAGACAATATTTCCTTTTGTGTTTCAGAGAGAAGAATGATACCCTAATACTTCAGGATTCTTTTTGAGTTTTAATGATTCACAACACATGTAAATGAAATTCTTTATAGTTTAATGAGGGGAAAAAAATAGGGATTGGGTGAGGTAAGATTGGGTGAATGATTGGTCGACACAATTGCCAAAGCATATATATTTACAAGTAACATACACGTTCGCATTTGAATTTACAGGAGCCCAATCTGCACACAAGTAGTCACTGGAAGGAGAAAATTGCCCTAAGAGCAGCCAATGAATGTTGCATGGAGATACGGTAAGGTGCCCTGAGAGCAGTATTACAATGTATGCAGCAAAAATGCACTAAGAGCAGCCAATAATTTTGTTGCATATAACTATGATAAGATGCCCTGAGAGCAGCAAAAATACCACAGCAAAAATATCCCTAGACTTAAAATAAGGTGTAATGAGAGCAGCGTAACTTGCTATCATAGCCAGTAAAAGTTACACATTTCATCAGGCTAAGGTAATTAATAGAATATAAGCTAACATTAGCTATGGCCCTGTCATTTCTTAGAGCTAGCTAGCTAATGTTGCAATTTCGCTAGCTTATTTACATTAGTTAGCTAGCTAGTTAAATAACATCATGGTGCAAAAACAATATTTACTTTAATCCAAATACTTTAATATCTTGACATTTTGTAATATAGTTCAACATAAAATATACCATTACCTAGACTGCAACTATCTCCTTTTGTTTTGGAAGAGTGATGTCTCCTGAGTCCTTAGAAAAATTCTAAATAATGCATGTCCTGCCTCCTGCTGTCGCTGATTGGACGGCTGAGAGAACCAATAAGATGCAATGCTGCCCTGAGAACATATTTCAGTAACTAAAAGTTCAAACTACATTGCGCAGTTCATTGATGCTAGGCAGTGGCGGGCCGTGCATTTTACACCTAGGCCTTCAATATCTTCCCGATATTAAAACCCATTATAATAACCTCACAATGACATTCTAGGGCTTTTGTATATATTATACAAAATATAAATAGGCTACATCGTATTTCCTTTAATTTATATTTCTTAACATTAGTATGTCAGAACTCAGAAATACCACTACTTTGTTCACCCAGAAGTTTTACAAACTACTGACATTTGTCTTTCCTCCCTGAGGGTGGCTTTCAGAAGCTAGGTCCGGGGCATTCCTCATGCCGTTTTCTACAGTTATAGTATGCCTTTCCTCCCTGAGGGTGGCTTTTAGAGGCTAGGTCGGGGCATTCCTCATGCCGTTTTCTACAGTTATAGTATGCACTGAATAGCTTAATAACTTGCATCCTTCATTCGTTCCTGTACTTAAATGTGCGCATTTCCTTGAGGATTCTAATATTTTTTACCTATAATTTTACAAATATTAGGGTACATGAAAATAACAATGAGAAAAACGATATCGCATTTCGCCATTTGAACACTACTGGACAACTGCTGAGGATAATTCCGTCTTTGAAATGATAATGCATTTTAGGCGCATTTAAAACGCATTTCTTTCTTTTTTAAATAGCAATCAAGACAGTTTTACAGCTTTATAAGCATGGTCTCTGAATGACGAAGTAGACTGTCGTTATCATCAATATGAAATATATGCATAGGGCTGAACATTTCCATTGAAACATTTACGAATCAGATTTACAACTATGGCCATCTATGGCTAATCTGTAAAGCACAACGTTTGCATAACGCCAGCATAACGCTCTTAAATGTGGAGGAGGTATCGACTTGGAGTATCGGGTCTTTTTCACAAGTACAAGTACGAGTACTTATGCCCAGTATCGGCCCAATACCAAGTACTGGTATCGGTATCGGCCCATCCCTGAGGCCCTGCTAGTAAAAATATATAAAAATCCATCAAAATCACCAAAGCTGTTCATTATTTGAAAACGAAGTCTGTCCTCCTTTCTCTTTTAAAAAGACTTCTATGGCATGATTGAACAGCACATCTTTGCGTTAAGTTCCAATAAACGATCTTGCCCAGTCCTGAGAGTCGATCCTGCGCAGTCCTATATTCGCCACCAAAGATACTTCTTCACCTCCATCTGCCATTCTGCTAAAAGTAAAAAATCTAAAAATTTTAAGTTTAAAGAAATCGGAGACGGGTAAGCTAAGCTAGTTCTTGTTTGGATGGCGACCTTTTTTAACATTTTTTTGTTGAACTTTATTGAAATGCCACTCCTATCAGCAAGAGAAACTATGCTGATGTAAGGCTAGGCCTGCAGAAACGCTTTATTTGGTCAAAGAACACACCCAACATGGTAAAGTCGAAAGCTATGACAATCAAAATATGACAATCAACAACATGGTCCTGATGGGCTTCAACAGCAGACGGTATTCACTTGGAATTCTGAATGCCCCAGTCTACCTGGAGACAACACAGATGAAAAAATCTTATTGGATAAAAGCTTTCATTTATATGAGCTGCGCTAAAAGCAATGCAACTGGAAGGAGAGTACTGTAGCAATGAAATTACCTTATAGAATAATTAAAATGAACTTTGTAAAATATATATAGTGTTAATGAAAAAATATATTCAAGAATAATATATGTTAAAAATGTATTCTGACTATCTTTGGGCCTGCAGAGAAGGCTTTGCAGGCCCTGACGGCCCACCACTGGTGCTAGGCTAGTGCAAGTCAACAGTAACTGCTAGCCTGCCACTAAAACAGTCTTACTGACTCCACAGTACACAAGAGGCAAATAAATTATAACGATATACATTGATGTAAATGTCTGTGTTGCTAGAATAATGTTAGAAATAATACTGGTTAGTAGTACTGATGTTTTTACTTAACCAAAATAAAGTCTGCAAAAAGTACCCTCATCTGAGACGCAACATTTCCGACTGCCATTACCCACATGGACAATGGACCCCTCATTATTTCCAGAACTTCCACTTTCCTAAGGTATGAAGCACTCGGTTCTAGCATGTACGGTTTGGGAGATATGACACATTGACGTTCTCAAGTGTCAATTAACAAAAATTGCCTTGCAGGCTTTTCCCGCCCTTGCACTAAGGGGTCAGCAGACTGGGTAAAGTTGTTCTTCACAATAGAGACCCTGGGGGACAGAACATGAGTCTTCTCCAGAAGTGTCAGTGGCTCCCACTCATCCAGGAGTCTCTCTTTCCAGACAAGAAGCTTCCTTTCAGAGTTGGGGAAGGGGGTGTAGCCAGTAGTCCAAAGCAGAGACATGTGGGTGGTGTTCGTGTTGAGGTACTTCTCTCCAAGCTTCTCTGTGAAGCTCTGAGGGATGTTCTCTCTATATACAGTAAATTAAATGGACACAGCGATGCCATAGACTTTGACGACCAGTGAAGTCAATTAGAATAACTTTTCTGGTGGTGGCTGAACGTATTGCGTAGTCTCAAACTGAGCTTGACGACGTAGATGTGATGTGAGCAACCTGTCTGAAAGTTAGAGCATGAGTAGGAGTTGTCCATGAGCGTAGGAGCAGGAGCAAATATTTTGTTCAAATGCTTTTCATGGACTCTCTATGGGCTTCTCCCTTGAGTGTATGCCTCCACGTACCCCTGATTGCCTGCAAGTTTCTCCTGGACTATATGGTAATTTCTCTATACGGTAAAGTCACGTGGTTATGACACAATCATCAGCCTATTTTTACAAAAACGGCTGCTACAGGGCCATAACGTGAGATACAAGGTAATTGAGCCTTTTATACATTGTCGTGTTTCTTGAGAATTAAACACTAAACAAATTGAGTCTTTAAACAGATGTAAGTTTATTCGCTGTCAAAGTGACGCCAAAATTAATGGGAGTTTATGGAATGCTAACGGAAGGTGGTACTTTGTTAGCCTCAGAATTTCCTCATAGTAGATACACTTTCTGACTGCCCTTGGTTCTCCCTTTCTGATTTTGAACCATCATGGATGTTGAATTGGGTAACCATTGAGCAGGGTAAAAGTTTGGATGATTCTACGTGCCCGTGACTGATAGGGGCCCTAAATAATTATTACAAATTAGGTAAAAAAAGTTATACATTATATTATTAAACTATCCACCTATCATATTTTCTTTTCATGTATTTGGCAAAAAAACAACATTCAGAGAGCCTCGGTATTGTGCATCCCCCCACTTACACATGAAATGGTTCGGTCCTGTCCTCAAA
Source organism: Umbra pygmaea (assembly GCA_016801145.1). Classification (NCBI taxonomy): domain Eukaryota; kingdom Metazoa; phylum Chordata; class Actinopteri; order Esociformes; family Umbridae; genus Umbra; species Umbra pygmaea. Next base: position 20,132 of record JACXGM010014378.1, read on the forward strand.
CCAGGTGTGAACTGTACTTTATAGCAATAGCAGCTAGTGAATATGAGTGAGTGTTGTCGGTGCAGCATCAAGGATACCTCAGATTACTAAAGGAAAATCTAGTTTCCTAAAACGACATGAAGACGAGAGAGTTACACACTTTTCAAAGAAGTTAGGTGAGTATGTACCGCGGCTGGTGGATTTTAACTTGTTATTTTAGTCCATAGTGATAGGCTACTTTTGCTCTGCTAATATTAATTAGCTACTTAGGTTAACTAATATCTTCACAGAATATTCAGTGTTTACATTTGTCTCCTCTTTTAGCTGACATTTAGTCAATGCAGGCGAACTTTTGACAAGGTATTGATACTGTAGGTTGTTGTCAATAAAGCAACCGAATGAGAGTTGAATTCTTATTTATTAACCTCGACAGCCAAACTCAATAAGTGTCTGCTTGTCTCAATGTTCTACTTAACATACACCCGAAAAAGCCAGAGTCGCTCTCGCGAGAACCACACATAGTAAGGTAACACTGTATGGTCAAAACAGATAAACAGTACCACTATCTACAGATACCAAATCAGTTGTCCCTGCCTGGTACCAGGCTCATATGCAGCTTCATGCTCAGCCCTGTCTGGTCATCCCAATAGGCTACTCCTGAACCCTACATTTAACTGAAGGAGGTGAGTGAGCAGCGTTGTGTTGAATGACATGTCAGTTGGCATAATTGCAGGAGGTCTTTTGGATTTTGTATTATTATGAAAATAACAATTATTTAATCCTTTTCAATTCTAAGAATTCTCACAATTATTTTTACCCTAAATTATCGTTCTATGAACTAAAAACAGCCTGCTATAGTCTGTATTGGATGCTGGACAGTTTGAAGCATTGAGTGACTGTACTGTATAGCTGATGACAGCCAATGTTAAAATAATACTTTCAAGTCATATGGTCAAGGTATGTCTCCATGGCTTTGATGCAGACTTAAATATGGTCGTAAGCAGATTTCTACAGTAGTCAGGTGTTATATTATTCAATAGATTATGTTAATTTCTTTAATTAAAGAGGTTAATATACAGCTCTGGAAAAAAGAGACTACTGCAAATTTTCGTGTATCAACCTCATTGAAATCCTTTGGAATGTGATCAATAGGAAGAGGGATGGTCAAAAGCCATCAAACAAAGCTGAGCTGTTTCAATCTTTGCACCAGGAGTGACAAAGTCAGCAAACATCAATGTGAACGACTGGTGGAGAGCATGCCAAGACACATGAAAGCCAATAATAATAATTATTATTATTGTTATTATTATTATTATGTCACCAAATATTGATTGCTGATCTCTTCCTAAGTAAACACATTAGTATTGTGTTGTTTAGACATGAAAATGAACTTATTTTCTTTGCATTATTCAAGGTCTGACAACACTGGATTTTGACCAGATTTTGAAAATGAATTATCTGAATGACCATATTTGTAGAGTATTTGGAATTTGGGAGAAATGTTGTCAGTTGTTTATGAATTAAAACAAAAATGTTAATTGTACACAAACACATACCTATCAACAGTAAAACCAGAGACACTGATGATTTTGCAGTGGTCTCAATGTTGTTCCAGGCAGAGCCGTTTTAAATTTAATTTAAGCTATTCATTAATGTTAAGAAATGTTCAGGCAAGACTTGTACCATTAAAATTAGATTTACACTCTTAAAAGAACACCATTAACACTAGGGCTGAAATGATTCCTCGAATACCTCGATTACAATAAAGCATCGACACAAAATTATTTGCCTCGAAGCTTCTTTTAGTCAATGTTACCAACGTTGTATCGCGCACAGTGTTTTCGCACGGATGATTATTACTGTCGCACTCCAGGCTGACGCTGCTGGCGACACATGCCATGAAGACTGACGGCGCAGATTACAAACTGAAGAGAGCTAAATAGTGAGGGGCTACATAGATTCTCTATGGGGTTCAGGTCAGGAGAGTTGGCAGGCCAATTGAGCACAGTAATACCATGGTCAGTAAACCATTTACCAGTGGTTTTGGCACTGTGAGCAGGTGCCAGGTCGTGCTGAAAAATGAAATCATCTCCATGAAGCTTTTCAGCAGATGGAAGCATGAAATGCTCCAAAATCTCCTGATAGCTAGCTGCAT